>KZ118984.1:142-16622 GCA_002153405.1 Mycosphaerella populi pn0402 | reverse complement strand
ATCAAGAAGAAGCTTTACGAAGAGGCAGCCGGCAAGAAGGCCGCTGCAGAGGCTCGTCGCCAGCGCGACTTGAAGAAGTTTGGCAAACAAGTGCAGGTTGCCAAGTTGCAACAACGCGCGAAGGAGAAGCGCGAGACCATGGAGAAGATCAACACCCTGAAGAAGAGTATGTACACCCCATATACAAGTGTAAATTTAAGCATGATCATACTGACTCGACTCTCACAGAGCGCAAGGCCGATTCGTCTGCTCCAACTGACGATGCCAACGATATCTTCGATGTAGCTATCGAGGATGCGGATGCCCCAGAGAAGGGCAGGCGTGGGCGCTCTGGCGATGGCTCCGGTATGAAGCGCCAGAAGAAAGACCAGAAGTTCGGCTTCGGTGGCAAGAAGCGTTTCGCCAAGAGCGGTGATGCTGCCTCCAGTGGAGACATGCGCTCTTTCTCCACTAAGAAGATGAAGGCTGGTGGCGGTTCTAAGCGACCTGGAAAGAGCAAGCGGGCGAAGGGACGCCTGTGAGCATTGTCGATATGATCGAGTCGCCAAGAGCTACATAGTTTTGTGAGGGATTTGGGGGCGCAAGGCGCACAAAAATTCACAGTGGTCATCCGCTGTTGCTTTCTGTAATAACTAGATTTACCCTGCATCTGCACATGATGAATTCATTGATCAATTTTTTCCATCTAAACAAGTACATCTCATAGAGTGACCTGTGTTGGTAGCAGAGCTCTTGTCTGAAGTGATAGAAATCAAATGGACTTGGCCAGACGCTTCCCAGGCTAATATCTGTGGTGGCAATTGGCTTTAGTCCAGACTAATACAGGTATTTGTGCCTGAGCCCTGGAGCCCTGGAGCCCTGGAGATCAGAATTATGATTACATAGCTTCCAAATCATGCACGCTATCCCAGTAGGACACTATTATGCTATTTGGGCCTCATGTTTCATGCCAAGAAAAGACAGGAGCGTCCCAATGATGAGTCAGCGGGCTCCTGCCTCGTTCTCCGAGTTTGGGAAATGATCTGCACGCAGGAGTATAGCTGCTCTTTCCAAGGTTATCTGCTGTGGCTGTGACTGTGACTGAGTCTGCCCAATGGACCACAGTCAAATTGTCATTTAGCCCTGGGCCCTCCTTCCTAGCTTGCGTCCAAATCGCCAGTTATCCATGAATGATATGTCTGCTATCTAATCCGTCCAAGGAAAGAGGACCGAAGCCTCTTACAGCCTTCTGACGCGGTCACCAGTCGAGGCAGCCATTATTTGTTTGAATTTTTGAGACATGTTAGAATTAGGATAGCCAAAATCGGGATATATCTAATTGAATTTGCTCTATTCGCTAGCCCTGCCATGATCTTCCCCTATCATGGAGTAAGCTTGTGGGGCTTTAGTACGTTCTTCACCTATTGCTGCCGTTAACACTGCCGCTGACACGCGTCGCCAAGCATTGAAAGGCTTGCCTGGTATTGAAGACTTACCCTAGCTAGTCAACGAAGCCTGGGCCTAGTACCAATTATCAGATTCAATGCACTGCAAAAATCGAGGCGGATGTTCGAACGTTACCGTTGCCGAGATGACGCGTATGGTGACTATTAGCGATTATCGCTAGAAGGGTACATGGTATAAATTGGCTGTCGAATCATTATAACCTTTGCTAGATTTCTTTTAAGTTGTTACAATTCAAAAACACTTTTTTCTAATCATGGTTCAATTTTCTAAACTGCTCCTAGGAGTGGCTGCTTGTTTGGCTGCTCCTGCTTTTGCACACCCCGGTGAGAAGCATGATCCTCATGTCGTAAAGCGTGAGACGTATGCTCGCGATGCTATGGCTGAAGTAGCAAAGCGCTCTTTGGGTAGATGTGAACGTTCGTTTCATGCACAAGCATTGGCGAAGCGAAACGTTGCACGTCGTTCGCAGACTGTTCAAAAGCTCCGCAAAGGGCGCGGGATCACTGCTAGTGAGTTGTCTCCTCATAATGCAAGCCTCTGGGATATTAAGTACTGATGCGCTGTAGATCCACAGAAGTGGCATCGTGATTTGGCTGCTCTCGAGAAGTGGGAGGCTGTCAATCATAACATGACGGGCTCCCTAAACTATAGCCCAGCCACTCCCGAGTCCGTCATTTTCAGTGCCAATACCAGCTGTATCTTGACACCTACCGTCACTGATGGCCCTTATTATGTTTGGGGTGAAGTTATTCGCCAGAACGTAAAAGAAGAGTTGTACTCGGATGGTGTGGATTTGTACCTGGAGGTACAGTATATCGATATCAACACTTGTCGCCCTGTTCCAGGTGCTCTGGTTGATATCTGGCAAGCTAATGCCACCGGTGTCTATAGGTATGTAGATGGAAATTGGTTCTTTGATTTTCGAACCTGGCTGATTTTTCATAGTGGAATTTCAGAGTCTGGAAATTATGCTGCCGACGGTTGGGATAGTACCTATCTGCGAGGTATCCAACAGACCGATAAGGATGGTGTTGTGAACTTTGATACAATCATCCCTGGGCATTACGACGGTCGAGCCACACATACTCATCTGCTGACCCATCTGAATTCGACCGTTTTCCCGAACAAAACCTTGGCAGTTGATACTGGCAGTGTGGCTCATATCGGTCAACTATTCTGGAATGAGAATCTCCGATCTGCAGTTGAAGCCACTTACCCATACACCCTGAATACCCAAGCAGTCACTACAAATGCAGAGGATATGTGGTCTGTGGAACAAGCTGATAGCTCTTATGACCCGTTTCCTGAGTTTGTTTACCTTGGCGATGACTTAGATGATGGTCTCTTCGCTTGGATCCAGATTGGTATCAACGCCACAGGTGACTATACAGACAACTCATACTACAGCATTGCCGCCTACCATGATGCCAATGGAGGCCATGAAAATGCCGATAGTACCTTTGGTGGAGGAGGTGCTCCAAGCGGCACTAATGGCACATCATCGTCTGGAAGTGCTTCTCCCAGTGCATCTGCTTAATCAACGGCGCCTTATATAGTTTATTAGTCTATGGGAGTCGTCTGAAGCATCCCGTTGTGCATACTAGCTAAATCTGTTTGAATATATGCAGGAGCGTATATGGGAAGAAGACAAATGAAAGGGAATGTATACTAGTGTCGAATGAACCTTGGAAGACTTGACCCGACTGTGATTTCCAGGGGTATTTCCTTCCACTTGCCAAGACCACGACTTCAATTATCACTATAAAGTAGCTTCAAGTGTGTGCCAGCTATTTTCCTCATTGACAAGCACGCGAATTTTCTCCAGGAGCTCAATGTGGCTGGATTTCTATGACCTTGAAATTAAGCCAGTAGCTTGTTACATAGTTACTCTAGCTGCAAAATACTCAGTCATCTTCGATCGAATGTAAAGAAAGCGACCTATGTTTGCCGTGAATCTGACTGATCATTTTCTGGGGCATGGTAAACATTCTCCATCAAAGGCCATAATTTTCATATAGCGACAGTTTGGCTAGGGTCCTCCGCAAACTGGATATTTCTACTTAGATTGAGGCTCTCGTTGAATCTCACGCGATCCCGAAAAATTGCGAGAGATGTATGAAAAACTTCCAACACATAGCTTTTAATATGGAGTCGAAGCTGACAGGGAAATCAAATGCGAGGTCTTTTGAGACGTTGAAAACTTGAGAGCAAAATTACTTCCTTCCAAGGCCATTGTTTTTTATCAATATCCACTATGACATCCATAGCTTTCCATGGAAGACGAGGATGCAAATCGTGTGTCTCGGGAAGACCGATTAGGAAACTGGTCGCTCCATTATCTGATCTGATTAGATCCCCACAGTCAACGGCTGTGAGCACGCCTTCCTCTTCTCTTATATTCCGAGTAAAGCCATCTAGATCTGAACCTTAAGCATCATATTGAACTACCAAATTTGAACTTCTAACATGGCAGAACACCGTTACCTAGCGGTGCCCCATCCAGAATGGGCTGAGGTACGTCGGTCGCCGAAGGCAGGGGCATTGATTCCAAGCATCCCCACTCACAAGCACATACTAGTTTCCGAATAAACTACCACTCAACACTCGCCGAGTGCCCATGAGTCGCGAAAGACTAGAGATATTTCCCCACCAAGGTTTGGATATCCACGAGTTCTTTGTGCCCGCATACGATGGGGCTGAAGAAGAACATGCGCTGGTATCTGATGGACGTTGGTTTGCACTAATCGTCAATGAGCCACCAATGAAAAGCTTATGAATGTCAAACTTCCAGAGTCTCGCGCATGTGACCTTTGATTACTTCATTTCGATACATGTACAGACCTATAAAGCCAGCCATCCGACATTATTGAGGTCTCAATTATGAGCCATGTGATCTTTCACACTATGAATTTTATATCCTTCAGATGAGTTGATCTATGTTTCCATGAACGTATCTGACCTTATTTATCAGCCTCTGCGGCTGCTTTAGCAGCGCGCTTCTCCTCCCACTCTGATAGAAACCTGCTAACCTTGGGGCCCCATACCTCTTCACCTGCCTCCAAATCCTTGTACTCCAAGACCTTGTCAGAATCCAGTTCGTAGTCACCTTGCCGACTACGAACAAGCGAAGCCATGAAGCCACTGCTCCCAAGAGCCTTGCCCAAATCGTGTGCTAAGGACCTGACATAAAATCCTGACGTCACCGTCATTTTGATTCTGACTGCAGGTGGCTGGGGACGAGTTTGCTCGGGCTCTGTGGCCGGTGCTTCTGCGATTTCGGGCTCAGACACAACGGGCTGTGCTTCACCATCTTCAGCTTTCTGCTTCTTAGCAGTCTCTTGACCCTCCTCCTTTGGGGATTCTGCGGCAGGCGGCGACTTGCGCTTGTTGGATGTTTCTGGTTCTTGTTTTGCCGTCTCCTCATCTGCAGCAGTTGTGATGGGGAGTGAGTTGTCCTTGTCTAGCAATTTTTCGGCGACGGTCTTCTCGTCTCCTGTCATTTCTACCTCGGGCCACTTGAAATCGTGTGTCCCTGACTCGTACCAATCCACCAGCTCCAACGAAACAGTCTCGACTGGCCGAGACTTGATCTCTACAGGTGGCACCTTGCCCGCCCGTGCATACTCATATAATTTCTTTCCCTCAACTCTCAAGGCGGAGAAAATAGGAGGCCGCTGCATGATCTTTCCCCTGAATTGCCCAAGAGCCTCCTCAACTTTCTCGCGCGTGATATGGTCGTACGGTGTGCGACGGACGATTTTACCCAGGCAATCGTAGGAATCAGTCTCGGCACCAAATACCACAACTGTTTCGTAGGACTTGGTGCATCCGAGGAACTCGCTGAGTACCTTGGTTCCCTTCCCAATGCCGGCGATGAGAATTCCTGTCGCCAGCGGGTCTAGTGTTCCGCCGTGTCCCATCTTGACCTCATTCAGCTTCTTTGTCAACCTTTTCCGCTTTTTCTGGTATGATGGATCATGACTGAGACGCTCGCGCTCTGCCTCCAGCCATGGCTTGAAGAGCTTGGAGGGATTGAAGTGTTTCTGAAGTTTGCGGAGGACATCGGCGGAAGTCACACCTTGAGGCTTGTGAACGGCTGCGTCAATGTCAGCGCAGTGTCAATTGGAGAGAGATGTGCGCCGCGGATCATACCGATAATGCCCTCGAGCACTTTTTCGCCAGACATGGTGGAGCGAAAGCGTCGAAGACCAGCGCGGAATGACATCAGCGAACGCTGCAAGAGAGAGAAATTCGCAAATGGACGAGAGATGTAATCATCCGTAATTTAAGATCGCAATCCGCGTATCGATAAGGTATCGATAACGTTATCCGGTAAATTACCGGCGACATCAGCCATGAGCAGCTTAATGTGTTGACGATCCCCCAAGATTCCTCGTTCTTGTTCATGCACGACTTATCGCCAAGTCCTCTCTTTTCACCTCTTTTCATCTTTCTCTTCCCACCAACCATGCCGCGCCCGGAACCATGACCGCCCGTGAAGAAACCGTACTGCCTCCCATCGATCCCTCCATCTCTGATGAGAACGATTGGTGGGAATTCAGCTTGTCCGATGTCAAAGTCCTACGGCCAGGAAAGCATCTGTACGCGAGCCTCCTCGACGCCACCGAAGACAACCCTGTGCAGGTGATTGGCGAGCTGGAGCTCAGCGCGGACCAGGAACATCTGGGTGTGTATGCCATGACGCAGACCGTACGACGCGTCACACCAAAAGTCTCGAGAACAACCTTGCTAACCCTTCGGCATTCCTGATCTAGTCGTCAACCCAGAAAACCTCTCCAAGCGGCTTCTTCTCGACGATGTCACACATTATGCCTATGGCCAAACTGAGGATCGCAATGTCGAGCTATGGGTAGCTGGCAAGGCGGGCTGGTACAAGATCAAGCCCGCGAAGCAGTATCTACCGACCTTCAATCGCATGGTGCAGGCGGTTGATATGTACTACTTCCTCATGGACAAGCACCAGGCTGGCAAAAAGCATGTCAATCCTACATATAAGAATCTATGCCAACAAGTGAGTTTCGATATCCTCTCGGAGCTTCGCATCGCGTTCCCCGCTAACTCCGGATAGTACATCTATCATACACATGGCGATTGTGAAACTAGGGAACAGTCGGCTGAGAAATTTACGGAACATGGATCTTTCTTACTGCGCTGCATGATCGAGGATGATGACGATATGTTGTGGAACAAGACCAATGTCTTTATTCATCTGCGGCGGCAATTCAAGGTAATGCGCGCAGGCGAGGAATAACCATCCATATGATGCTGATCGTTTATTCATAGGAACTCTATGAAGAGATTATTCGAAAGAACGATGATTCCGAGGACGAAGAAGATGACGATGAACCACAGGTCGCAACACCGCGCCATGATCCCGCCGCCGTTACGAAATCTCAAACCGATGCTGTTTACAAGACAATACAAGAACTCAAGGATGAGGGGCATCTAGCGAAACGACGACTCAACCTGGACCTGGTGGCAGAGCGTCTTTCGGAGTCATATTCGTTCAGCAAGGAGAACGCAGCTAGAATCATTGCCGCTCGGGCAAGTGTTGTCCTTGAAAAGTTGGACGAAGATGAAAACTCAAGATGGTCACGCTATGTCATACACCGGGAATTGACGCATGCTGCTGCGCAGAACGAATCTCTCCCTACCTCCCTCCTTACTCCCCTTCAACCTCTCGATGACTCTAGCGATGATGAAGAACTCGCCCGAACACAAAAGTCTGTTCTGCGCCCCAAGATTGCTGCAGCAGTATCTGGCAAATTGATTGGCAAGCGAAATCGTGCCGGTCCCGTCAATCAGGATGCGCAGCCTGATGGCGATGAAGTCGAAAACGAAGAAGATCCAGATGCTATGTCCGATGTTGAGACACCGAGTAAGACTCGTGGGCATGAACTCATCAGAACCCCATTCTCTTCTGCGCGACCACGAACTCGTTCTATTTTGTCTAAAACAGGTCCTGGTCCAGCTGCCTCTCTGCTAAAATCCATGCTTCGCGAACCACCTCAAACGCCAGCTACTATCGCCTCCAAGGAGACCAATGGGATATCGGATCGAGATACATCAATACCCCCACTTCCCCCAATCGACTTGGACGAATCGCTTGAAACAGAAGTCTGGAACTGCCGCATGTCAGGATGCACAACAGCTATTACGAGCAAGGGCGATGAACGCAAAAAAGAGATCGAGGCCCATGCGGGTAAACACGATTGGGATAAACAAATGCTCGTGGAGATGGTTGAAACTGAGCGCAGCAAGCACTCCTTTCTTCCGGTGACCAATCTGATGCAGTATATGATCACTCAGCATTATCAGAAAATGCGCGCTGCATTCCCTGAAATATACCCCGTGAAGAATGAACATAATAAAGTCAATGACAATGCAAATGGAGTGGTCGAGCCTGTCAATCCCTCCTTGAATGGGGAATCTCTCTCGAGCCCCAGTGTCCAACCACCTGCCACGAAAAGTGAACTCGTGGACGGAGAGGCCACTTGAACGAAGAATGAATGTTTTGACGACCATGACGCATGGACCCACGATGCATCCAAACCCTATGAGGTCTGAACGACAACATAAGCATGCTTTGCTGTCTTTCACAGGTATGTTTGCGTACTTCGGTATTGGCGATTTTGGCCTCATGCTTTCTTCGCAGACGCTCTGTACTTCTAAATGAAGGATATGTG
Source organism: Mycosphaerella populi pn0402 (assembly GCA_002153405.1). NCBI lineage: Eukaryota > Fungi > Ascomycota > Dothideomycetes > Mycosphaerellales > Mycosphaerellaceae > Mycosphaerella > Mycosphaerella populi. The sequence continues at coordinate 8,469 of KZ118984.1, read as the reverse complement.
GGATCTTCATTGATTCCAAGCTGCCCCTGCCAAACAGGGCCCGTTGGTACTAAGGTTATTTCGCGGAACGAAGTTTCCAGTACATTCCTGAGATGAAGGCAAATTTGTGAATCGCTTTTAGACCAAATTTAAGAAATTTGAACCGGACATAACACTATAAACAGATGTACAAACACTCAAATCCAACTTGCATCAGCGATCTCAAAGAATCGTATTCTCCTCCGCGAGATCAACCCTTTATGAGCAGAGCAATCCCCTACAGGCTGATATCCAAGAGTCCATCGTACTCACATCTCTCCTTGGTCGATGCATCTGGGTTTTGGGTGCACTTCCATCTCGAGTTAGAGGCCTGGGCAGCGAGCACCTGGTAGGCAGTCTCGGTAGAGTTGACGGTCTGCAAATCCAACGTGAAGTTTTCAATATTACCGAGACCGTAGCGGAAGCCAAACTCGAATTTGTCCTGAGTGCATTTGTTCATTGCAATGCTTGGCTGGTTCGTCCCACTTGGGTTCCTAAAGGTCCCGCTCATTAGATATCGGCAAAGATACAACGGGACTTCAGTCCGATATCATTAAACTTGATTTGAACTTACCAGGAAAGGTTGCAATCATCTTCCACATTCGAATTTGTGTCGTGCACGGTAAATGTGATGGTGCCAAGGGTGTTATTGGAGGCGAGGCTTGCAGAGAAATTTTGTAGCTGGAAAGACTCGCTGCGCTTGAAAGGTATCGCCGAGCTAGTTGTAGCTATGGCCAGAAGTGATAGGAAAATGCCAGAATACATATTGACTTCGAGAAACTTTTTAGAGAAAAATGTACGGTGATTGCGAGGTGGGATAGATGAGATTCACTGCCCAGGGCGGACTCGAAATCCTTCCTTTATATACTTCGCCGGAATCTAGGCCCGGCCCTAGGAAATGACCGAAGGCGCGGCCTACCTATCACCAGTAACAGGAGGAAGATCCATGCTGATCCTTGGAGCTAACCAAATGGATAAGTCGATCCAAGTCTTGTGTTGCAATGGAAATGCTTGTCAGGGCTCCCTCCAATCGACCTTTTTGTACATCCTCAAGCTATCACAACGAATCAATTCGAAACGCGTCATTAAGGCCGGCTACTCGACCATTGATGTTACAGCTGATGGCCTACTCCAAAGCTAAGCCGAGAAAAAGAACGGGTGCCAGCAAGGTACATAGAACTGTATTTAGCAACGTGGGATGCCTGGCGGGGCCGTCAGGGGCACTAATTTCATCTCACATAGTGACGCTAACGTGGGGCGCAGCGCATGTAGGGTCCTATGATTAGTGCTGAAAAGGCTGAGTGAAACAGTTGGGTAATAAATTGGAAGACGATCATACCTTATTTTCGACGAGGTTGTATTTGGCCCATCGCCTTATCAATGTTGGTATCGGAGTAGCACCAGCGACGCCGTGCAGTCGACGACATAAAGATTTTAGATCATGGATTGCCTAATACTTATCTTTCACTCCTGCAAAGTTCTAGACATATAATTATGCGAACAGATACATGGTAGGCCTCAACTCGATCATGTTTCGTCTTCAAATCTCCGGCCCTGCTGTCCCTTGCACCATTTCTCGATAGATCGCGGATTGGAACCAAAGGCCAACCAAACCCAACCTCGACTTCCTGTATATCCAAACATGAGTGAGTTTGCCATCGTGAATAGCATCCGAGGATCCTCATATTCTTCCAATGCCATCGCCACCAACGTCGCATTTCCACCCAGTATTATACCTGACGTAAAGGCCATAAATGAATGATATGTGCGGCCACGTCGTCCACGAAATTACACTCATATTCTATGCGGTACCGATAGGTGTCGATGAGGAGCTTGTAGACATCTGTCTTGCTTCGGCCGTGAAGCCATTTCTTAGAGCACAGTGCCGTGAATGGCTTGGCAATTTTGGTTTCCAACGCAACGTTTCTGCTCGCTCTGTGACCTGAAGCAGTGTCTGTAGGGATAACACCTTTGTGTGCTTTCCAGTCTGCTTTCTGGCAATCACGACTGCAACACCAAGCTAATCTGCAATTGGTGCAGCGCTTGGGGTGTTGTTTAGAGCCTCGGGGCTTTTTTGCAAGCATTACAGAATGTGCCTTGGGCGATCTGCCGGAGTTATACTGGCGGATGCTGCTGACGTCGTGGGGTCGAGGGCCAGCCATTTGATTCGCGCGTGACCACTCATGAATTGAAAAGTAGACATTCTAGGTCATGACGTATCTGTTGCGTTGAAGGGGGATTTGTCTGTAGAGGTTAAGGTGGGAGATGGATTCCTACGCAAGTAAGAGGGCTCGTCGATCAATTTTAAACAAAAAGACATCCTTGGAAACGAATATCTGGATATCTCCGCCTCGCGAGACCGCCAGGCGCCCTTCAACTTGAGGTATGTACTGTGTCTACAAGTACCAGATGTAGCACTAGGTACTACTCTCCATGGATCCGAGTCGGGGAACTTTTAAGCAGCAGCCAATAAGACATGGGGATGTTTGAAAAGAGATTATTGGATACAAGACACAAAAAATTGTATGCATAGTAGAAGAAGGTAGCAAAAGAGAACTCCTAGGCCTCGATAGAGACCGATGCTAGACAAAGCAAAGAGCCCTGCCTGCGCCTGTACATGAAGAGGTCCAGAGAGAAAGAAATTTTAGGGGTATACCATGGAACATGCCACATATATCACACGCAAACATTAAAGGGGCGAAGAAGAAGATGTGGAGAGGAAATAAATGAAATGCAGCGAGATAAGAGACAAATCATTTGTGAGGAGGCAGACAGAAGCACAAGGCCCCTGAGTTTGATATCAGAAAATAGGAAAAGAACCGCGTGGAGATGGCAAAAATGCGATGGTCGAATTCACAGCTGAGCTGGTAGATAAAAGAACATGCGGCGAAAATAAGGTTAAATAAGGAGGAATCCAGTCCCCCGGCAGAGAAGATCAAGATTGACGGGCCTTGTGCGCATCGACAAGTGCTGGGTTTCATTAGTATGAGCGTGAAAAAAGAAAAAAAAAATTGCGAAGAGCCAGGTAAATAAAACTTACTTTGAAGAACGGTGGTTTGGTCGTGCCGTGACTCGCAGGCACATTGCAAAGTGCTGCCATCCAAGAAGTCAAGAAGAATACTGTTTGGCATTTCTTGCATATCTTCATCAGGCAAGCAAGGTGTTCTGAACTCATTGAGATGGTAACGCTTCGTCATGTTGCGGGCCGTCGAGTCGTTGGTACCGGGCGTGATTACAAGGTATCCCTCTTCATCAATGAGAATGCATCGGCGTTTCCAAAGGAGGGTATCGGGAAACTGCACATTGACTTCGCCAATTTCAATGGGAGCCGACTGCTTCTGGCGAGATGGTGATGAAGAGGATGCGGGTTCATCTGCGATCTGGCCAAAGCCTTCCTCCTTCACAGGCGAGGCGACTGTTCCAATGATGCTCCGGCGAGACGACGAGGTCATGGAAGACATACGGCGCATCAAACGAGAAGTCCGTGACTCTTTCTTCTCTTCACTGGGGGGCGGAACTTCGGCATTGCCGTCGTTCCCAGAAGGTGACGTTTGCGAAATCCGACTTGCAGAACGAGAGGGCAGCACCGGATGGCTGGAGGCCATCGAATCGATGGACACACGACGGCTGTCAGAGTGGTTTGCAGGCTCTTGATTATTCTCAGGCTCATGGACACCATCATGCTCTACAGCCAGTGGATTTTCCTGAGCATCAGGATCAGCCTCAACGGCTGAAGGGTTCGGGGAGTGACTTCTATCCCGTCCAAAGTGGACAGTAGAGGAAATTGAGCTGGCGCGTCGAGAACTAGGCGCGTGTGCATGAGAATCACTCCGATGTACACTAGGAGCCCGACTGAAATCAGGCAAAGCTCCATTAGGAATGGAAACGGAGGCACGCTTTCGGAGGCTCTCAAAAGACGAAGACGAAGATGGCACAGTCACCGCGGGCGATGAGCCGACAGGAGTACCTTCGCGACTGGTCTGGAACTTTTCTAGAGCCTTGATACGGCTTGAAATACCAGACGAAACATTGACCTTCTTAGCCATGAGCGGGGCGGAGGCCTCGAGATCAGCGTGGGAGCTTGAAGCAGACCGATTAGCAGATAACGTCTGCATGACTGATGGGGATCGAGATCCGTGAGAGCTGGAGAACGCGCGGGGTGAGCTTTTCCAAGTCTCGTTGCTGCTAGGGGACTTCACAGCGACCGGTCGAGCTTCTTGCACAGTTGCTGATCTCAATTCTTCTATGAAAGAGTCATCAGACAAGAGGTTATCGTCATCCGAATATTCATTCGCAGCAATCTGGATTGGCTCCAGTTGAACTTTTCGTCGCTGATCCAATGGGAGAGATTCGGGCTTTTCAACAGACTGCGCCTCCAAGCTAGTCGTCTCCTCTGTGGGGGCAGGGTCAATCGAGAACGCAACGCGTGCGATCGGCGTCTCGGTCGCGGATGGAGAGGGAGACTCAGGGGGTGGTGTGACAAGACCGTTAGCAGAAGCAATGGGCTCCTGTGGATGCTGCTCTACAGAGGCCACTTCTGGTTGATCGTTTACAACGGCTAAAGCATCAGAGGAGATTGAAGGAGAGACATGCTCTGCTTCAGGTTCTGAGTCTTGAGCCGTGTCTGGCACCTCGCTAAGTGGGACTTCGGATGGGGCACTGGGTGCGACTAAATCCTCCTTATACTCAGTATGGTCAGGGCTTGTGGAGACCTCACCCGTTTCATCTTCGAGAACAGTCTGTGGTGTGTCCAACTGAGTAGTCTCTAAAGCATCACCAGATGCATTGGAGGATGTCGTGTCTGCACTTGGACGAGAAATATGCGAAGATCCCCCCCGTTCAGAATCAGACAGCGTAGCTTCATTAGTCAGATCTTGCCTAGGTTCTTCGTCAGGGGTGGCGTCTTGTTCCTCTTCTTGATGCACTGGAAGTGCATCTTCAATTGGATCTTCTGGAAGAAGCTTGGGAGCAGAATAGAATCCAGAGAAAGCACGAGGCTGAAGGTAAATCTCAGGCTCAGCCGCGTCTTTTTCGACTGGTGTTTCAGTTGGGACTTGCTCCTCAACTCGGTTTTGCTCGATATGATGTTCAATTGGAGGGACGTCAACTGGCTCTGCGGGTGTTTCCAGAACTTCGTGTGAAGTATGCGCTGGAGCCGGCACGGAGGTCGTCAGGGGTGGCTCTGTCGGTTGGGTATCGGGTATCGGCGGGTTTCTCTCTTCTTTCTCAGTTTCGGGCATCACGTTGGTGTTCTCTTTATTTTCATCTAGGTTTTGCGGCGTCTCAATTGGTGGATCAGGGCTCTTTTCCATTACAGGGGCCATCGATTGTTTCCTTTTTGTATCTTCGGCTCGCTTCGCCATATTCTTCTTTCGTTGTTGTAGAGCTTTCATCAGGCGTTCCTTTTCCGGAGTAAGGCCGGAAGATGTGGATAAAGCGCCCAGGGATTTGGCGCCCGGGGAGAGTGGAGGTCTTGAAATTGGTATATTCGGAGGGGGGACGAGGAGAGGAGGTATTGGTGGTGCACGGGTGATGGGCTTGCTTGCAAAGGAGCTCCCTTGAGATCGAGGTCTTGGGGCTTCGACCATATTAAGCTGCTTGCGTGCGGTGGAAGAACGCATACCGGCGGGTAGAGAAGCGACGGGTCGTTGATCTGGAAGTTTGGAACTTCCAGAGGTTCGAGGGCGTCCTGCTTGATCCAGTGAGGGACGCGGACCGAGCTTAACCTTGGGAGTATAGCCTGCTGCACGTTCCAGTTCGCGCAAGGAGGGCCGCGCGGACTGTGTTGATATGCGGACCTCTTCCGATGGCCGCGGGAACTCATCCAAAATATTCCTATATTTGGAGCGTTCTGAGGATACTGGTGAGGTGGGTGCCATGCTTTGACGGGATTCGCTACGGCCTTCTCGCGAAGGTGGTGGTCTTGAACTTGCTCGGGACGGCGGGGATCGAAGGTCAGGAGATTGTTCGAGACTAGACGACGCTGTGAGCGGCACCACGGTGATTTCTGATCTCTGGCTCCCAGGTCTCTCTCTAGTATCGGTTGGTGCTGGCACAGATGGAGGCGCCCGAGTTGGCGCCTCTGTATCCTTAGGGGCACCGTTCTCCTCCGCATCCTCGGTAATTTCCATAAGTTTGCGGCGGCGTAGAGAGCTCGAGGAAGATGTGATCGATCCGGAGGCTGTATGTAAAAGACACGCAGATGAGAGAGCGCTTTCATTGAGCTCCGAGGCTAGCGTTAGGGTGAGGGTGGTGTCGTTCGAAAATTTGTCTAGGATCGATTGGAACTGAACATTGCTGCGAGCTAGAGAGAGAAGCGTGCATTAGGGGGGGCCGAATAATCATGTCTCGGTTTTACATGATCTCATACCTAGAATAAGCCGAGAGAGGCCCTCAGGCATATAGCGGAGAATAACCTTCCTCCGTCTGTATTGTAGGAAGCCATAGAGAGGTGAAATTTCCTCGTACTTCTCGATGGCATTGCGCACCTCGGGCACCCCGCTGGTTCCTCGGAGGAACAGGGCGACTTCATCCCTGGAGACATAGTGAAGAAGAAACCTGCAGACAGGGGGGGAAGGCAGTTAGCGTCTGAACCGCAATAAGAAGCCTTCAATCTTTCGCCCATATCCATGCACGGTGGATATCACGGGCAACGACAATGGGGCGACGATCGGAAATCGGCCAAGCAAGAATGCGATTTGGAGAGGAACATACCATCCGCCCGCGTCAGTCAGTGCACTCTGGTAGGCTTCAGCGATGGCGGCAGAATCTAGCCCATTGAGAGACATGGCGCGAACGACATGGAGATTCAGGCGCGGGAGCACCGGTTGGCCTTTGAAGGATCTAGAGAGGATTAGGGAGGAAAAGGGAGGGGAGAGTCTGGGCCGAGAAGGGAGCGGAGGGACCAACGGATTGAGATCTCTTTTCGATCGTGCCGGGCCCAATCACGATGAGGGCAGGGCCTTGACACGAGAGAATGGGGAGACAAAGTCGCAGGTCTGATAGGTTCCTGGCTCGACGAACCTCTTCAGGGGCAGCTTCCAGTGGTGGGCGACTCCACCACGCGCCGGCTATCCCAATTAAACCGGCTCACTCTCGGTCTGTAGCTGAAACGCTAGGCTGACCCCTAGTGCTCTTTATAAGATCCCGAGGGGACAATGGGATTCTATGGAGTCGCGGTTGCACCTGTTTGACCTCTTGCAGCTTGTTTCGACGTCGCACGAGGGGGGTTCAGAGATATTTCATGCAGGTGGCACGTTATGGGCCATCGCGATCATCCCAATCATCAGCTTCGCTTGATCCCCCAGGAATGCCATGAGTTTATTGATGCCCTATCAGATCCACATTGTCCGGCTGTCCCCTCATGCCAGGACCATACAACGCACCTAAGGAATCCTAGAAATTTGGGAAATCATGGCTAATGGCGCACTGTTGCCCATACCGGTGTGGTCATACACTACGGGCCCAAGATCCAGACTTGCATGGCGAGCAGAAGTACAAATGACTGCGCATGCCCGCGAGCAGTGGAAGAATGGGTGACACTGGCTGCTTGATCAGCTTCCCACGTCTCGTAGATTCAATAGTGCTGTCCACCTAAATTCTAAATGTGATCTATCCATGTGACAGGGAAGATACGTACCGATTCTCTGCCCAAATTTGGCATTCAACCCAAGGTGGCTCTCGTTGCCCAATCACAGTCTGGGATCAATGTAGTTTATTTCTAAAGCTTCTAGATTGTCCGTGAAGGAAACATGAATATATCAATTTTTAACGTATAAAGTTGGAGACCTGCAAGGAAGCTCTCGCCGGTTCGCTCGTCACAGTAGACAAGATGAAGGAGTCTACAGTATTCTTCTTCAAGAGAATAGCTTGGCGGTAATACCAAAAAAAAAGAAAAAACAAAAATCACCACAGATAACCAAGTAAGATAATTATCGCTTAATACCGTACCTTGCCTTGTTATATCTCCATGGACGACATCAGCGCGGGATACAGAGTATGGCCTAGCTGAATAACTAGTCATAGTAATGTTTGACTTTCACCGACACGTATCTTTCCAAGGTTGCCTCTCGAACTTGAATCTAAGAGTTAAAGACAAAGGGGAAAGAATCATTATATTGAATTTCCCAATAGTCATCTCATACGAAAATTCGAGATGGATAGTGTGGACGCGCTCGATCCTTGGCAATGCCACACATGGGCCAGCGTTAATCTGCGACGCTGTTTCCATGGGTGGTCTCTTCCAATTCCTGGTCCTGGTCTCCCCTCTCAATCCGCTGGCGCATTTCCACCATAATGACGTCTCGCTA
>KZ118982.1:786-16447 GCA_002153405.1 Mycosphaerella populi pn0402 | reverse complement strand
GGTGGTGGGTCCAGATCCCGTCGAATTCTGCCTATACTTAAGAATTTTTTTGACCGCTGGGAGCTCAGCCTCAGATCCCCAGGTCCTATGGGGTAGGCATTCTTTACATCAGCGGCATCCTCAATACACACACTCGGCATCTGATTCCTGAACTGAAAAGCCAGATTCGCGAACGACAGAGTTTGTGTACGATATCTCAGATGGACATCAAAAAATTATTGAACGATAGCCCAGTGAGCGCTACGCCAATTAATAATCACACAAGTAGGCATCCTGTTGCCGGTCGCAATGCGCCGTGAGTTTATCCAGAAATAACGCCGAATCTTCCATGCTTCGAACTAACTTGTAGATGGCTCACACCTAAGTCCAAAGGCTTCATCATCCGATATAATCCACGAAGCTACGGCACCCCCAAAGGCGCTTGTCACGGTATGTGATCAGCAGCAGCAGGATTCATCGATAATGAGTTACACTCAGGTCCCGAAGAAACAGCTTCCGAGCGGACAACTCTATAAAGAAGTTGCTAAGCAGGAAATACTCCAGAGACCGGATGCTATGGGACAGGCACAGCTCGAAGGGCCGAGAAATTTGGACGAAAGGCCTCTCGACTGTTATACTCACGTAGAACTAGGGGGGGGAATACCTATACCTGCCGACACATACTCCCTTGAGGATAGATGCTCTGCGTGGGCCCAAAGCTTCCCACTATTCAACAGTGGCAGCAATCTACAAATACCATTCAGAACTGAACTCACTTCGACTGGAAACCCTAGCGGAAGCGGCACTATACCACGTAGGTCAAACATAGCACTATACTACAAATGAGCACTGAGTTGACTCGAACGCATCGAGCCAGGTACGCTGTTTCTCAACGCTTCTGGCGCTCCGGTGGATTCTCGAGACACCAAGCATCCCTCCACGGGATCTTCGGTCGTCAAACTTAAACCCGGAAAAGGTAAAGATATATCCTCGTCATTTTTCTATAACCTAACACCATCTAGTAAGACAATCCTGCGATATTTGTTGGGAAAGGAAATTAAGATGTGACAAAGGCCGAAACGGCCAGGGATGTCGTCGGTGTATACAGGACGGTCAGCAATGTTCCCTTCAAGAGTCGAGGGCTTAGCGAGCATAGACGGACTATAACATCTGCAGAGGCTCTCGACAACCTATTGCTGATACTTCGGACGATGAAACAGCTCATGTGTAAGCCCTCTTCCTGGGTGGCATTGGTAGTGAAGATGCCTGGGCCAAGTCTACAGTCGAGATAGGTTTCAAAGCCCGCAACCATGAAGCAGTCTACAATGGGCTCATCTCTTAGGTGTTTCGGAGTTCCTGTTCACCAGAATTCTAGCTCAACTGGCGAGCGAAACTAGGTGTAGATCCGTGTAAATATCCTAAGTCCTCCAGTATACAAGAAGAATCTCATCGATTAACGACCCAGTATGCTCAACGTTCGTGCTCAGAGGTCCTCAATAATTGGATACTATGATTCGAGATATCGAGTTCATGGCCATTGAAGATGTGAGCTGAGGAACTCAGGCAGGAGGTTTATGCAGGATTACCGGATTAGGACTAGCGTGGTTCGCGCGTCCCTTATGGACGCATCTTGTCTCTAGAATATCTTCCTTTCTCCAGTCTTGTTCTCTCTAGTATTGAGAGAAATATCATTATCTTCTCCTTCTTCTTGGATCCCTGAATCGCCTCCACTGACAATGGGTCTAGAAATTTAATATAGTGCTGTTAAACACTAGTTTAATTAACATATTAGTGGTTTCACAAGTGTTGATTTGTGTAGTTGGGATTGTTATTTATAGAGGCTAATATGTACTATGATTTAAGCCAGGAAAGAAAAGTAGCTAAATTCGTTGAACGTTTTACCTATTATTTCCACGAACCGTTACTATAGCGTTTTTGACAGACTTAGGCCAGATCTCCACCATTGGTAGGGCTTGGCCACACTGAGATTGTGGGGATGGCCATCAGAATAATAATTAATTTACGGTTTCCGCAGCAATGTGAGGTGGCATTATGTTCGTTCCTACTTCGGATTTGATTCCCTTGTCGACCTTCTCGATGATTATGGCTTATTGGGCCCAGATGTCATCTTTTCCCACGCCACAAACCCACGTGAGACTGATATTGAAAAAATAAGGCAAGCAAAAGCCTGGATATCTACAACTCCAGACACAGAGCTTCAGATGGGACATGGGAATATTGTCTGCTTCCGCGAGGGGTATCGTGATCACAGCTCCCTTGGAATCGACTGTCACACGAATAATTCTAGCGACATGGTTTCACAAATGCGGCTGGCATTGCAGCATTCTCGTGCCAACCTTAACGAAGAGATTATTGCCCCGGACAAGTCCGTTCTATCACTGAACCTTTTCGTACAGGATGTCTTCCGTCTGTGTACAATCCAGGGCGCTCGTGCTATTCGCTATGATGACGACTCACGATCTTTTCGCACTCTTCCTCCAATTAAAGCAGCTACCTCTTAATTACACTGAAGACTAGTACTCGGCTCAAATCGGCCGAAGAAGCCAAGATCTGTCCTCATTTGAGACGAAAGCTGTCCTAATCCTTCATCATTGGCGATTTACAGCCATCCTTAATTTTCCTTCCGCTGTTGATTCCGTAGTCTTATAGAGTGCTTCGACTTCCGTCATGCAAGATCCATGCTGACGGCACATCCATCCAGTCTGTAAAGTCAGCCTTTGTAGCACGACGTCCTGCGTGCAAAAATGACATGGCCAGGTCGGTGTGGAAACTCTCGGGTAATTAATGTTCCAGCAAGATAAATGGCTGTTAGTTAGTCGTCCCATCGGATTAGCTAAGGAGTCCCCGGCGTGGCCAAACGGCGTGATTTAAGCGCGGTCATGAATTACATGTGGTGGCGGTCTTTTGGACAGTCTGACTGAGGACTTCGATGGTAGACTCCAGTAGCGGCCGACGCACGCCAATGCGTCTCAGAGCAATTCATCTTGTTGTCTAGAAGGCTTCGTTGAATCTGAAAATCTTTTTACACATCTACCTCGACCATTTTCTACGGCACGGGACAACTACGTCGCTACAGGCCCTCCTGTTCAGCACCAAAAATGCAAACATGGCCTTCACCAATGGGTAGTGTGAAGTTCCCCAAGCAATTTTTCACTATGGGGTTTGTTGTTTACCTACACGAGGTCCAAGTAATTCTCAAACGGTACTTACTGGTTGGCGCTACGCAAAACCGATCTTGTGTAAAACGACGTGCAAGGCCAACCCATACAGGACCAACCCTGTGCAATCTAGAGTTGGTGCACCCGGTCAGGACAATAACCCGGCTGAAACGACGAAATTCTCCCCAAACTTCAACAGATTCACAATTCCCCCCCCTCTCCCCGGCCCCGGCTGTCTTCCGACCATACCAATATCGAGCAATCTTTTGCTCGGGCTATCGAGTATACTTTTCTCGAAAAGTATCTAAATTGAGCCGAAACTGCACGCAAATTGGTCGTTCCGTACTCGAACGAACGATCCTCATCCTGTGGAACAGTTGGCAACACAGGTGTTCTGTAGGTGGAAAACAGCTGCCCTGGGCGAAAATTGAACCTCTCGCGCCAGGTCCTCGCAAATGCGGCCGGAGCTACGCTGGGATCGTGGTCAGCTACGGGTACCATAAAGAAGATGGCAGCAATGGAAACGTGTGCCAGTATCGAGCGAAAGTTAGCTAAAGACTTTTCACCTCGAGTACATCAGTATAATTTCTACTTATATACACGATCATTACACATAAAGTACAATCAAGACAATGAAGCTCCCCCAAGTCGTCTCGATTGTCCCCAGTTCAACTTGCTGAAAGTTGCTGCTATTTTTACCACACTAATCCAGCGGGCCACACCGACCTAAAGAAATTTGGTATCGTAATGACTTATTTTACGGACAACGTTGACCAGCAATCTGAGCTTTCCACCTTGCATCTGGGAGAACAGATTATCCTGGGTTACGCGAGCGCTAAACAGACAACATGCTAATCAAAGAAGGCGGAGACGGAGACTGGTTAGTGAAAAGGGTTTCATGCGGGTGAGAATCTACCACCAAAGCTTCATTTCCAGATAATGTGATCGAATATCCTCCAAAGCTCATCGGGCACCAAGCGCCGCTGTCCGGGCTGAATGGAGAACTTCTTTCGTATAGCACGATCTGGTGAGAAAAGTCAGAGCAAGCCCTATCACCTTGGGGTATACAACTTGAGCTCACATGAGCTCCGTTCTTCTGTTGTTAGAGTCCCTTCCGGATCAAATCGCTGGAGCATCTGGCGAGCCCGAGAATCTGGGGCTTTAAAAAGATCCGAGATCATAAAGTCGCAAACAAGTGACCTAAAGCTAATATGTTATATCAGCCCAAAGAATCATTGGTTGCTGTACGGTCTGAGATGAGGGAAAATTTGACTTTTCTTAATTTATTGCGAGCCGCTTTCTTAGCAACGTGACGATGGATCATTTTCAGTGATGCTGTGCACTAGGGAAATCTAGACAGAATGTGAAAGAATTTGTGTAGGAGAAAAATCATCACTCTTAGTGTATTCAGTCCTCATCGTATTAAAATAATATCTGAGGGGCATTGATTTATATCCAATGTCTTAATTCAACCTTGAACCCCATTTTACAGGATATTCTCTTCCTTAATTTTAGGCAGGGCATCATAGAGCAGCTCTATCTCAATCCTTCGAGCGGACAGCATTTCATCATAATAGTTTCTGGGAGCAAATTATATACTGGTCTTAAGAACCTTGTTATGTCCTGTCCCATCCAAAACCATTCCGCTTTCCCGGAAGCTAAGCTGCAGAATTGAGATGTTCGGCCGATCGCCCGGTAAATTACTGGCATAGTATACAGAGAACGTATTCCACGAAGAAAATACTTGACTACATGATTCAATAGGAAGAATATTCAGCAAAACATCGGTCGCACCCTGCACAATAATTACAAAACTGCTTGGTGAAAATTGGCTATCATTTTGCGGGGGTGAAGATTAAATCACACTTTCCTCCCTTTGGAATCAACAAGAAATGATCTTTCATGGACATGCTGTCCTCCGTCGTTTGCGGGCCAAGAGAGACATCAAAGTCTCTCACCAGGACAGCGGTAATCAATTTCAATTCCATCATAGCCAGGTTTTTGCCAAGGCAGGCCCGTGATCCCTCAGAGAATGGAAGAAAGAGCGTTTTCATAGACTGTGTTGGATTCTGACTACCCATCCACCTTTCGGGTAAGAATGCGTGGGAATTTTCAAAAACGACAGGTTCCCGGTGGGTAGTGTAGCATTGCATGGAAACAATTGTCTGCGAAGATGTGAATGAAGGATCGTAATGACGTCACGGGTCTGTTATTATCATACCTTTTCTGGGACGTAAATTCCGTTCAGGTCTCGCCCTCCAGCTGGAGTCTCTCGGGGCAAGCTTGCGGGAGCTGCGGGATGTAAACGAAGAACCTCGTTTATCATCGCCTCGAGAACAGGCAGATTAGATATACTATTGTAAGAAGGTATAGCATCGCTACGGTTCACCTCAAGAAGGTCCGCACGAAGTCGTTTTAGCCAGTAAGGGTTTTTGGCGAGCTCCCAGAACAAATATGTCAACGTAGAGCTCGTTGTATCTAAGGTCGTCAGGTCCATGCTGTAATCGGTGGGGATTTGGAAGCTCACCTGTACCAGCAAAGACAAGATTACCGATCTCAGTATAGATCTCGCGGTCAGTAAGTGTCCCCCCTTCCTTGTCACCATTTAGGATCTTAGTCAACAAATCTTTTCGACCCGAATCGCGACCATATTGGCTGATATATCTTTCATATGATCGTCGGCCATACTTGCTTTCTATTAGAGACCACTGACAGAATAGTTTTGAGATTGAATGACCTACTTGGACAATACGTTCTCGAGATCCCAAAAATTCCTGCAATGACGAGACCGGCAAATAACTTAGAAATTTGAGAAAAGTCGGAAAACTGCTTTCCAAGCCACTAATGATGAAATGGCAATCCATGTCTAGCAAGAACTGCGGACGATCTGGGGAGTCCAATGCTCCGAAGGACTGTCCGAGGAAAAGCTCGCCTAAACGTCTTATGTTAAATGTCCATTCGAGTTAAAGTTTCTCTTGAAACGCACCGACAATATCAAGGGCCGTCAATCTGAACAGACTCAACACATCAACGGGCCTCCCTTTCGCATTTTGTATCTGGAGGGCCATCTTTTCAATGATTTGACAGATCAGCGGCTCCGTCTGCAGGAGATTGGACTGTGAGAAAGCGTGACTTAAGAGACGTCGCCGCTGACTATGTTGAGCTTTTTCACGCATACTAAATATGCCCACTGGATGGACACTGTAATGGTCATACACCGGTGCTTTCATGAAGTCCGATCGCTGACCATAGAGAGTCTTGACCATCTCACTATTGGAGAAAGAGACCTCTTTGGGCCCAACGCGCACCGTGGGACCATACTTTTGATGGAGCGCATGAATAGTAGTGGTGCGGTCGCCAATCAGGTCAACAACTGTTAGCCATGATGATGTGAACTTCGCCAAAAAGGGACCAGGCACAGAACGGAGGGGCGATAGAAGAAAATTTGATATCATCTAAATCGACTCAATTAGCCTTGCCTCATTCAGCGTCGATATTCACTTACGTGGCCGACAAGCCCGACGGCGAATACGGCGGCGGCTATTAGTGCAAGCATCGTGGCTGCGAATAAGTCCAAAAATCTGTGAATAATCCAGAGTCCACACGTGAAAAGATATCTTCATAATACTCTTAAGTACCTCAGGAAAAGGCATCCAGCCTCTTTGCCTCGCTTCTTCACCCCGCCAAAACCCTCTTTTCTCCGCTCCCGACCCCAGACGCCATCAAGCTACCCCATCATCCGAATACAGTGGGTCATCCACTCTTTGAAACTGAAGAAGTTTGGGCCCCTCTTCGCCTCTTTGCTTTTCACCAATAGGCTTGAGCGCATTTAATTTCTAAAGGGCAGCGGTCAGAAAGTGCTATACGCGTACCAAACCCCAGCCGGCAGCAGAGTTTCCTGCTTGTTCTCGGCCATTATCTCCGACGTTGATGGAAAATACCCGTGAGGCCAATCCATGGACAAGATGGAAATTGGTAGTCTCGAAGTAACCCCGTCATCATGAATGACAGCTATAAGAATGAAATAAGCGAATCAAATGGGCCGATAACAGAGACGCAGTAGAGTAGCATTCCCATCGGGTATTTTCATCCTCAGGAATAGGTCCCATGATATCAACTTCGGGAAATTTCGGTCGTGTCCTGCTCCAGACGATTTTCCAGATGATGGCGGCCGCTGGTATTGGGTTAAATGAATGACTTCTAGCCTCCGCCTTACTGGAAGCCCATACTCATTTCAAAGCGAAATCATTAGCAATGGGTATGTTGCAGTTCAGAGGATAACACACTCTCACTAACAAGATTCAGCGCTTACTCCGGTCCACTTCTTCTCCCATGGCTCCACTCGCATGATAGAGGCTGATTCTGAAGCCGCCTCATATTGGAAAAAGTGTGGCGGAGAAGCTTTAGCACACGGTGTTCAAGGCATCGTTATCATGGTTAGTAATTCAGGAAGGTGTCTCGTCTCGTCTCATTGGCAATATCTGAACTGAGTAGGGTGCTCACTGGGACTGTCGCGGCGACAAAATTGAGGTTGCTACCAATCCAGCACCAACTAAGTCCTTCTGTCCTTACGCGGACCCAGCCATCTATACCAATTGGAAGCCAAACCCGGACCTTGGCACATCGCAGCGCTGCATCGACATGTTGAAGTCAGCTGGATTCAACGCTTCTGGAAATCCTGACTTTGAATGGATTCACGACACCTTCCTGATCTTGATCCGCATGTTCCCCGACTCCAGTTTATGTCCACCGACAACGATTGTGTCCATGAACGCTCGGTACGATCCGCACTACCATGTCAAAATCGGGGCAGCACTTCGTCCTCTTCGCAAAGAAAACTTCCTTATCATCGGGTCTGGTGGCGCCGTGCACAATCTCTATCGCAACAGGTGGCAACCCATGGTCTTGTACCGAGACAGCCTGGGCCAGGAGATTCCCCCTGAGCCGTGGGCGCTTGACTTCAGACAGGCATTTGAGGATGTTATGACTCGTAACTCAGGGCCAATGTTGCGTCGGTCCATGGTGAGGCTGATGAAGCATCCGCTGTATCGCGCGGCGCAGGCAACTGATGATCACTTCATGCCGGCTCTGTTCTGCGCGGGAGCTGCAGGGGATTGGGAGGATGCGGGTACGACTAATATTCTTGGTGCAGAGACGTGGGAATTGACAAACATGTGTAATTCACAGTTCACTATGGGAACTTATACTTGAAGCGAAGTGAAGGGGGGGATATCAAGTGTTAGCTGCATGGGGGAGGGGAGAATTCTTGACATTCTCCAGTTGGAAATTCTTACATGACAATTTTGTATGTTTAGGACAGTCACAGAATTCGTAAATCTCTTTGTTCTTATTTATTCTTATTCTAATTGTCTCGATATTTCTTTCCCGTTTTCTTTACCATGAACATGAGCATAGAAGGGGGAACGATTCGCTCAAAAGGGTTACACTAAGAACGAAGACTGGAGCTACACCTGGGATATCTATACTTTTTTTGTGATACTTCGAGGTAATGCGTTAACCGTTGGCTTTCGTGCTTGTGAAAATACCCGGTGGCAATTTTAACCGCGAGGATTGATAAAATATGTTCATTTGAAAGACCACAACAAAATTTCGATTAGAGCTGGCTCGTCATACGCTCAGGTGTTTTGCTATTACTTTCTTCCAAACCCATAACTGATGATCCTAGGAACAAAAAATAAGCCTGTGACTATTGCAATGCCAATAAAAGCTGCAGATATCATTATCCCATCCTCAAATATATCTCTTTTCGCCTCCTCGCGTTTTCGAATTGGACTAAGAGGGGTCATAGCAGCTTCCATCCATGCGACGAACTTTTTGGATCCGAGCTGTGAGCCAAGTATCATGACATCTTCGGGAAGATTAGCCTTCGGCGACTTGGACATTGTGATTCTTCTATCCTGGAATAATTCCCGGTTGTAGCGTGGTATAAACGAGTCGCCGAGTAAAACGGCGCTACATGCCTTGGGAAACCTAGGTCCAACCATCAGCTGTGCCGGAAAACTATTGACGCACGTCAAGTCTGCATCGACCGAGTTCGCGATGTACTGAGCATCAGTCGAGTTTGCGAAAATAAGGGATAAAGCAGGATTTTGAAATGATATTCCATAAGAACCGTCAAAGGAGGCCGTCAGATCAATAGCCGAGTCTATACTGGTCACCGAACAAAGAGGCAGAACGGGTGCATAGGACTCAGAGAGGGACTGCAATAGTGTTGGAAGAGTCCTGGAAGTCATTAGCATAGATTACTTATCGATTTTCTCACCGTCTACCAACCTCTCGCTGACCTGGGCAATCGTGCCTTGCTGACCGGCCAGAAGCACTGTGAGGCCAGCCATCTGAGGCGCCAGTGCGGCAAGCGATTTCTTCGCTATGGTCCGGCTTTCATTGACTGCCTCGTCATGCTCCAAATGACCTACTTTCACGCTAGCTATCGCCATTAAATGTGTCAAGAAAGCCCCAAATACGGCTTCATGCACAAATACAGCATCCGGGGCGTATGGGGAGCTTCCATTGAAGTCAAAATATGCAAAACCAATATGGCGTGCTGCGAGTGGTAAATCGGCTGATCTATCGACAAAAGCGAAATTTTTCGAATTCGCCGGAGAAGAGATCAAATTCTTGAAGACGGGTTGTACTTCCACAACAAGCTGGTTGACCAGAGCACACTGCCTCATGAAGGCATCTTCAGGACGCTGGCCTGCTATCGCAAATGTCTCAATACCTAGTGTGTCAGGGAAAATCTTGCGCAACGTCTGGTTTGTCTTCATGGTTGTTTGCGGGAGCTGTTCCCGTTAGTACCCCGTGCACTGCAAGCCTCTAAATCATAAAAGAGCGTACCTCGACAATAACACAATTACCCGCCGCCAAAGCTGCACACAGGGCGGAAACAATGGAAAAGACGCCTTTTCGAGGGATAATATAGACAATACCATTGCCGGCTGACCGACGAGCATGATTCTTCCCGGCTCTTATGCTACTTGAAGCCTCCAGTTCATTGCTCAAATCAAGACTCTCATAATGATGGCGAAGCTCTTGCAGGACAAGCGTAAATTCAAAGACAGCCTCGAACTTAGAGAAGCCAAAGTCTTCCTCTAGACCCTGCAGCAGCGTATCCCTGTGGTCCTCCAACGCTTTTTTCAGAGAGTGGAATTGACCCTGGCGATATCGAACAGACCGGATGGTGCCGTCAACAAGTCCGATGCTTAGGCTTGGAAACGGGTTCGATGCAGGTTGCGGTGAAGAAGACATGACTTGATATGTGCAGTTTGTATGCTCTGATCAATGAAACAGACAGAATCACAAGCATACCACAGTCTGTAAGAATTTTTAGGGTAAAACGCCTTCAAATGTCCAGTAATATTAGCTCTTCTGACAACCTGGATCTTGCTCGAGGCTTCAATAGGTCCGGGATCCTCCACGTACCCGCCCCCCATTTTACCGAGCAACAGGTCTCGGTATTTATTATAATTCCCGACACGCTGTCGTCTCCATTCCCCCAGTTCCAGTGCTCAGGCCTAAGAATTCGCATCTACGAGGTCAATGACCGCGGTCATTTGCACGTACGACGAAATGAGCACAATACTTGTATCGGTTCCGGTGGAGGGCCTACCGTCTTACGGTCGGTAAATTGCTCTAATGAATTATTTCGCGCTGCAATGTCGTACTTTCTTACGATTCTTCCAAATCTCAGTGTTTAAATAGACAGGCTTTGTTCCCGACTCTCTCTTGACATGCCCACGGGTCCATCGCATTACCAAGTACACGGAACGTCTGTCAAATTGCGATCAAAAAGAATTACCGGGTTCTTTCTCCAGTTTAGCTGACGGGAAGTTGCGGGGTGTGGAGCAAGGGTCCAATAACAGATCGTCTGTTTTTACCACGTATTTAAGTTGCCCATAGTATTGCATACTCGCGTGTTGAGGTAATAAGAGCACCTAATCTTCTTCCAGAATCGAAGTACGAAAACGTCTCAACCGCGAAAATGCCTAACATTCTTCGAGATATCTCTAAGAAAGACAAGATATCTTTTGACTACATCTACGAGGAGAATATCTCGGTGCCTTTAGCCGAAGGAAGGGGCACAGTGAGATGCAATATCTTCAGACCTAAAGATGAAACACAAAGATACCCAGTCTTAGTGACCTATGGTCCTTACGGCAAGGATGTCCACTACGGGGTGTAAGATACCGCTCTCAATGATCCTCCTCTTATCTCTCTTTTCCCAGTTTTAAAATCCCTTTGTGTGGTTCATATTGCTTTGTCACACCTTGTTCCCTTCTTCCCATGCTAATTGCCTCAGTTTTCATGCAGATTCATATAGCGAGGTGCCCCAGGAGCATCACTCCCCTCATTCATCGTGGGAGACTCCCGACCCAGGTTTCTGGACGAAACATGGCTATGCGCTTGTCAGAGCCGATGAGCGTGGCACTGGGCAGTCTCCCGGTGTCCTCGATACTATGTCTCGCGGTACAAGCGAGGCTTTCTTTGAAGTGATTGAGTGGGCTGCGTCTCAATCCTGGTCCTCTGGAAAAGTCGGGCTTTTGGGAATCAGCTACTACGCCGGTAGCCAGTGGAGAGTTGCCGCCCGCCAGCCTAAGGGTCTTGCATGCATTATCCCCTGGGAGGGCATGTCGGATTACTACCGGGACCGTTGCCGACACGGGGGTATTCTCTCTAATACTTTTATTGATTTTTGGTGGAATAGACAGGTTGTTACCAACCAGTATGGCCGTCCCGGGCGAGCAGCTCGGCGCTGGGGACATGACACCCTCGAGGGCGATTTGCCCGAAGAAGAACTAGTGAACAATCGACGAGACCAGAACGAAGACAACGCCGCTCACAAGTTTCTTGACGAGGATTATTATGCATCTAAAGAGTATGATATGAATGATATTAAGGTACCTGTCCTTTCCGTTGGTAATTGGGGTGGTATCCTCCTGCATTTGCGTGGCAACGTCGAGGGATACCTCAATGCGGGCTCGGAGCACAAGTATCTGCGCTTCATTACGGGTCGTCACGACCTGCCTTTCTATTCCAAGGAGAACGTCGAAATGCAACGAAGCTTTCTCGATGCGTTTCTCAAGAACGATGACAGAGCAGGCTGGTCGACAGGAAACGCGCCCAGGGTCGGACTGGTGACTCGCAAAGGCAACGTCGGATACAATAATGCAGAGGCCGAGAAACAGTATCCGCATCGCTACGAGGAATCATGGCCTATCCCTCGCACCAAGTACACCAAATACTTTCTCACACCAGACAAGCAACTTGCTGATAAGGCTGGAGCCGTGCCTAGGACTTCTGTCGTGACGTATGATGCGTTGGGAAATTTAAAGAATCCCAAGATCGTGCAATTCACGACAACTCCGTTCACTCAAGAGACTGAATTTACCGGCCACATTATCGCTCACTTAAATATTTCCGCGTCCAGCCACCCCGGACAGGTATCACCGCCGTCCGAGATCGACATCTTTATCACGCTGAGGCACCTCGATGCTCAGAATAACGAGATCTATTACACTGGTACCGTGGGAGATCCTGTACCAGTGACCAAGGGCTGGCTGCGCGTAAGCCTGCGGCAAGTCGCAGCGATGCACCCGCGCCACAGGACCTGGAGGCCTCATCGGGAATATCGCTCGACCGACGTGCTCCCTGTGGAGAGTGGAGTCGTATATCCTGTGGACATTGAGGTATGGCCCACCAATGTTGTCGTGAGCGAAGGCCATCAGCTCGTCTTGGAGATTTCCTCAGGAGACACTCAAGGTGCAGGATTGTTTGAGCATAATTCGGCGGCGGACCGGCCTCAGGAATTGTTGGAAGGTTTGAATCATATTCACTTTGGGCCAGGGATTGACAATTGGATTCAGTTGCCACAGATCCCAAATATATAGGCAGGCTTACTGCACAGTTCCAGTCCAAAGTATGACCTAAGTCGACCGTTTCATTATCTAGACAGTATTCGTAATGGCTAAACGGAAATTTTACAAAGCGTCCAATTTTTACCTAGTGTCATGCATAAGAGCGATCTTGAGAGAATGAGAATGTGATATAGCTTGCCATTCGCGACAGGGCGGTCTGTCGCACAATACGCGAGTACTTCTCGGCTCCCGTTTTTCCGATGTACTGGACACCAGCTTGCGATTGAGGCGTTACACGCCGTTGTGAGATGACCTGGTGGTGAACCCTGAAGTCACTATGTAGAAAGGTATTGGCCATGTACACAATATTGAAAAGACGAATAGTTGAGTATATCGCAGTGTCTAAAAGTCTCTCATATAAACTGAGGAAGCAGTTGTGATCCAAAAGGTCTTAAATAGGGATTCGCCAGGTGTTCAGTTGGATACCTATTCATAACTGGAATCCATCAAGTCTACATTCCTCATTACAATCTTCACTATGAAACTTTGAGATACGATGAAAGATAGTCTGGAACCAGCCCATTTTTCAGTGATATTAATGTGATGATAGCAGCCTCATTCTGGATTTCAGGATCTTACATAGAAATTCCCTTTGGCACACTGGGTGGTCTATCTATAGCCTCTTGAATCTAGACGGGATGCCAACGCAAACTTCGTGCGAGAGCCATCAAGTCAATACCGCCCGATATGTTATGGGTAGGATCTGCTTCACTGCTCTACCACTCTCCACCTATTTTATCTGCAAAGAATTTAGGATTGATCTTCTCTCCCGTCGCCCTCCAAACGCGATTAAAGAACTGGGGAATCCGTCAGTTGTGTACGAGGAAGGTTCTTGCCACTTTGGTTGCCTCACCTGCTGGATGGAAACGCCCACGAACATCGCCGGCACTATGACCTCAGCGGCGGCATCAGTCCCTGCTGGTCGCGAAGAAAGTGAATGTCCGCGCATGACTTCGCGATATGGCGGCACTCGTCTCCTGGTTGACAAGGCATTCGCGTCTGCGTGTGTCTCAATGTCAAAATGGAATTCTGGAAGGAGAATCGCTTCGTGAACTCTTGCATCCGACCGCGCGAGCCTGTGTTCTTCTTCGACTCCTGTATGATGGAGATCGTAGGCTCGCAAATAATCCCGCACCGGTCGATCTTCCTGCGTCGTGGAAGTGATTATTGTGGCTGACATGGTATCTTCCGTATCTTCAAATTGAATTTCAGAGCCAGAGAATTTTCACAATTTAGTTACTTTACTAATAAATAGACACCGGAATCAATGTCAAAGCTCTGCAGAGTTGGTTGGAATGGGGTAGATGGGGACTACTGCGCGGATCGATTTCTAGGAAATGCCGAGAGCTGTGGCTCGGCAAATTGTGGGGGGTGGGGGGAGGTAGCGACGAACAAGGCAGCGTAAGACGAACGCTTATTTGGACAGAGTGGAACGGAAATAACAGACGCCGCTAGTACAGACAGCGAGCGTCGCGCAAATGAAAAGTGGGTCATATCATTGACCAAGGAAGTGAGTTACTGGAAGAAGTCTCGAATAGCCTACAAGCCAATAATGAACGCCTCAAGCGCGAACCCACCAAGTTCAGAACAGAGAATGAGATTGCACGCGCCATACTCGCAACAAGTGGTGGCATGAACAAAAATTCGGAATGCTAGGCCCCTAAAACTGTTAATGACCGGATTATATTCAATACAACAGGCCCCCATACCAAACTTGTAGACGGCGAGGAGTGGGCAGCCACTACGACATTCTCACCGAAAAGAATCAATTGCTTTACCGCAAGACCACAGGCGAAAGGCTACTTGACGTGGGCAAAATATGAGACTTGATTCATACTGATGGGTCCTTCAAGCAGGTCTTATTTGTGTCGCGTTTGGTGGACAGGGCCGGGCTTCAAAGAATGCGGTATGAAGAGGACTATCAGCATTTTGGGTTAACCTAGGAAGCTTAGGCTTGGTGAAAAGATCATTCGCTAAAATGGGGATGTTGACAATCAAGAGACAAGTCTCACTAGGAGCTTAGAGATGTGTTGCTTCCTGCGTCGCCACAGTAGTAATTTACCAGGCACTTGGCTCTCGTGTTGTCCTGTCCATTAGCGCGGGTGATATTGTTTTAGGAGGCGGATAAGCGTCCAGCTAATTAACGTGATTCCCGGCTACCCGAGCGTCCCGGTAACCCGAGCGACGCATTGAAAAAAAGCACTTCTGTAACAACCCATGTTTTTAAACATTAACCATGCCACCAATTCGCTCTCAACGGTCTCAAAAATTACTACAGCAAGAGGGACCCCTCTTGTTAGCTATCAGAGCTTTAAAAGATGGTCAATATTCATCTGCTGCTGCTGCTGCGCGCGCTTTTAGTGTCCCTGTCTCAACTTTGAAGCACCGGATGAATGGGCGACAATTTTGGGATGAAATTCGCCATCCTCGTTATAAATTTACTATTCTGGAAGGAAAATCTATGGAAAAATGGCTACTTTCTATGGATTCTCGAGGAGCAGCTCTTACGCATGCTATGTTAAGAGATATGGCTAATTTACTGCTCCGATCGCGTGAATCAATACCTTC
>KZ118981.1:8421-34855 GCA_002153405.1 Mycosphaerella populi pn0402 | reverse complement strand
TCGGTGTATGGGGTTTCTTGTTTCTAGGTCTTTGAAAATCACTAGATTCAGGAATAGCATGATGGGTGAAAGGCCAAAAAATGCATTCACGGGTTTTCTTGATTTATGTGCCCCATTGCCATTGGCTTGGTAAGGTGCTGAATCCCATCCGAGCCGTGTTTCTCTTTAATGAGGATGGGATGGGATACATGATAAAATATTCCAATTGATAACTTCCGATTCAATCATCTTTATTAGTAAACATTGCCGTAAAGATAAACCCGAGGTATTGTAAGTTGGCACCCTAGTCATTCTTGGACATGTGGTATTTCTATTCTGGAGGTACAGGTGTAAGTCGGTATCCCCATCTCTGTCTACTTCGGTCAGCAAGCCCTGGACGATCCATCAAAACTCCCTAGAAAATTGAGAAGCCAAGATCATCACCAATTATTTTCACCTTGGCGCTGAAGAATCGAGGACTCCAAGGTTGTTAGTTGACTGAACCTGAGTTCGTCGGTGTTGAGGCAGTGCACTGTAGTCCATACATTAGCCGCCAAAAGCAATATGATTATGCGGTGATCGAGGGGCAGTCCCTGCCCAAGAGGTTACCTTCCACTATTTCAATGTATCGATGCTTCTCCAACGAAAGTGTCATTACTGAATCAACGGAACCTTAGTTTTATACCATCGCCACAGCAGATATGTCGATTAGTCGTTTGACTAACTCTTTCTTCTCCGCGACCAACGAAAACAATTTGTCTTTAGCCAACCTAAATGTCGATTTCTCACTCGTTCAGATTGCTGCGCCTAAAGAATACGAACCACTGGCATCTGCCCTTTCCACTCATCGCCGAGTCGATGCAGAGGAGGGCCAACCACACAGAACTGCCGGCAGACTTGGTGCTCTCTTCGAGGATGTGATTCCATCAACCCCAAACCTAATCAAAGCTTTTGGTCATCGAGTGTCACAGATCCTACAAACTCCTGACCTTAACCCTAAAGGAGACTCTACCCATGGACCTTTCGAGAAGTTTGTCGGGGCGGATGGAACAACTCTTTGGGCTGCTGCTACATCAGGAGTAAATGCTATTGGCGTCTACCTTCTTTCATGCTTACTGGCCCAAGCCTGGGAATCTAAAGAGGCAACTGCGCTGTGGGTAGAGCTCGTGAAACAACGCCAGACAGAGATTCTAACGGCCTTCGGAGGCGATCAAAAAGTATCGTTTGCTAGTCTATGCAGCGCACGCCAGGATATTGCAAGAGAAGACCTAGCCCGGTGGGATAACAGTGCCAGGTCTTGGTTAAGAAGTGCCAATCGGGCCAGAGTCCATGAGTGTCAGCAGCTCTTGTTGATAACCAAAAAATTTAGAGCTTCCAATTGCGACTACAAACTCAACCTATGCAGATGTTATGAGGGTCTGGAAAGAAGCGATGATTGGCCTGGAAGCCCTCTTATGTGGCCATCCGGTCGAGGTTTCTAGTGGCTCCCTTTTCCTGGCCTTTTCATCCTGGTATCTTTTCCCAGACCTCATTGTACTGGGCACGACACCTCCAACCCACGTGCAATTTCGTGACGCACTTTTTCCACCAGGTGGCCGGTGTACAGTTCGTCCTGAATATAGGACTGGTGAAGACTCCGGGGGGATCAGATGGTCCTTGACACTTTCACATCTTCGATACTACGGTGATCCGGTGGTTGTTGAAAATGATCCCGATACTACGCGAGTAACGATTCGAGATCTAATGCTGGCCGTCCTTGGATATCTCTTCAAAGAATGGCAGATAAGTGATCGGGACAACGCTATGGTTGCGAAATGGCTGGTTGATCTATGGAACTTGGTCAAAACGGATCTGGAAAAACAGAAGGAGTCAGATGATGAGCAGAATGCGCATTCTCCGTTTGGTTGGCTGAGTCTTCTAGCTACTGCGGCCAATGACTCCTTGGCAACAGAACCTAAAGTTAAGCTGAAAAACCTCCAACTCCTCCGGTTTGGCAGAAGGAGAGGTCGAGTATTTTCTGTGGGGGGAGACGAAATTTTGCTCCCGTTTTTTGGGATATGCAACCCAATGCGACTGACAGCTCTGTGTCAAACAGATGATACTGAATGTGGAATAAAGTTTCTGAGAGAGTTGGCTCAAAGATTGAGACTGTCCGAAGGGAACGCAATCATAAGCCACGCGATTGATGGACATGAGCACGATGAGCCTGGTACTGTTAATATGTTCCAACACATAACGGCAATTCCACATACACGCCAGACAAAGAAAAGAGACTGTAGTGGCGGGGTGGTATACGAGCATATACATGCGAGGTGGCTCATTCGCAAGTATGCCTATAGATATCAAGTGACGCTGGATGAAATCAAAAACTCACACTCAAATAGTGGATATACAGATCAATCGGATATCACCTTGTGGACGGATGACTGTCACAACAAGGGCGAGTTCTGCGCTTCCGCGGAGACAGGTTATGCAAAGCACCAGAGAGACTATGACTGGTTGACTTGGAAATGTGCGCCACCAATTTTTGCGTGCAATTCGACTCGGGCGACCCATTCATCCAAAACTATGCCCGTCTGTACTTCAGCTATGGCCTCTCCGGATGTCATTCAAAATTGCAGCTGCTTTCTATATTCGTCGTCAGATGTCAAGTTTCGAGCCGTGTTCGGTGACTGGCGTCTTGGATTGTACGTGCTCGAAACCGAGAACATGAAGGACTCGGACTACGTCAATTTGAACCAACTCGCACTTTCTCTCACGAAAAAGTCAGAGAACGTAGCACTTAGTATTTCAAAATTTTCGCAAGCAGATGTGAATCCACACTTAGTATCAAACTATCTAAGTATGATTACGCGCTGTGCAGACGACTCCAAGCAAGATCCCCGTTATGCCTATGAGCGGGACAAGATGCTGAAACGATATGCAGCAGAGATCTACATACTTGGCCCATCGCTTCCGATCAGCTTCTGCCAAACCATGGTCACTCTTGAACTAGCTGCGAAAGTTTACGAAAATTTACGTTGCGCTACTATAGCCTTGACAGTCTTGTCAGAGTCGCTAATTGACGATGAATGGGTTCCCAGGCCCATTTGTTCACCACTTGAGTACTGGCGAGGATCGAGATACATGGCTCATTTACAACCGTATACACCCAGTCCTATGACTCGTCAGGAGGTTTTCTCATGTGTGGCAAAGCTTGAGTCAGGGACTGTCAACCTAGACCCAGAGGATCTCGACTCTACATTGGCGCTTTGTTCAGATAATTCAATGTTTGTCGCTGCGGTTGCTCTACTTGATCCTTTTGAAACACCAGCAGCTCATGAACTGCGACATATTGTGGGGAATATAGGCCATCCGGGTATCAGTCTTCTTGTTGCACCCGAGGAGCCTAAGATCCGCAACCGTTCAAACCACTATACAGCAGTCACACATGCACCGTATGACTTTGAGCGCGAAAACAATTTTGAAGGAACAACTTTACACCTGTCCTTCACAGATTGGCGATTTCCTCTCGAGGCAGGTGGATCGCGAACAATCGATAAAGATGTCCTTGTCGTAGAATCCGTGATCTCCGTGCTTGATCGTGGTAAATGGGTCGCAGACTTGGACATTCTCTGTATTGAATTTGAAGCACTGTCGCGCATCACAAAGGACTGCACTCGACATGATCAAAAGGATCATGATTTTGAGTTTGATTACACGTCGATAGATAGTTGGGATGAGCTACTAGATCCACCCGAGAATGTAGGTTTCTTCCGCGCTAATGGAAACTGGGCAGCTCGTCTTGCAGCCATTAGCATTTTATCTCAGCAGGGACACGCGCATAGCACTGCTATTTTTGGAAGGGATAAGGTTTGTTTCAAGTGTCTTGAAGAAGAGCGAGGGGACAACGTTGGCCTTCTGATGGATCACGAGTCGCCTTTGCCTTCGATCTGTATAGATTGAGACTGGTTGACCGGTGGGTTAACCAAGTACAGTGCAGTTTATGGCTCAAGAACCACTTTCACTACATCTTTGATCATCGTATTACGAGCCCCTTCGTAAGCGTTCCAGCAAACTCTTTCTCATTCCGAACACTGTGGGGGCTCTGCGTGGATTTGTTTTTGTTTTTGTTTTTGTTTTCCAAATTATTTGGTGCACAGAAATGCCACCTGATACTCGTTCTTATTCTTATTATGCTATCTGGCAACTCAGGAGGAGCAACATGTATCAACAATATCCATGAATAGCATGCACCTTCATAGGTATAAGGTCTTAACTGCATACGGGGTATGAAACAGGAATCTGACGCAAAAGGCGATAATGAGAGAAAATTAGACAAAAGGGCAACACATTCAGCAACTACAACGAAGCCTGAATCCTGCCCACGCCGAGAACCATCCAGTAAGCCAACTCTCTCGCAACCAGATCATCAGGTTTCGAGGCCTTCCCGACATTCTGCTGCTCCAGCTGTGCCTCCGCGTCCCATTCCATATGCACAAAAACAGGAATCTCTAGAACGTCTTCATCAGCTTGCTTGGAAGCAGCACTAGCCCCATTATCATTTTCAACACCACCCCCTCCAATGATATCAGCGTCCGAGCCAGGTAGTGTTCCAGGCACAACCTCAAGCACCACAGTCGTCCAGTTTCGACCCTTGTCCCAGACTTTTCCAGCCTCGGGCACTTTCTCTGCGGCTCGTAACTTTGGATCTGTTATAATCGGTGCCGATGCACCCTGCAACGCCTCATCCCAGACATCGCTGTTCGCACCAATATCAAATTGGGGCGAGAGAACAGTGACTCTTGACGCGACGCGGCCTGGTGTCATTGATGGAGTGGCAAGAGTGACGCGAATAGGATCAAACATGTGGTTCTTCAGTGTCAGAAGCACATGGATAGGACGAAGCGGAGCTAGCGAATTGAGATCAGGGTTGAGAGTCGGAGCAGATGCGGCTGAAGTTGATGATGGGATTGCAAGAGGCTGTAACGAGGGTAGTGGAATATAGCTGAGCGCTATCAGACGGATACGGAAACGTGTGGATGCCGGTTTGGTCTCTGGCTTGACCAGGATATGCTTGCAGGACTTGCAGCGCTTGGCGCGCTTCGTGCGAAGTAGGACCGGCAGCGGGAGTAATTCATCAGTGAATCGTACTTCGGGCGATTGTTCTGCGCGCTGCGCAATAGAAGCTACGCCTTCCCATCCACCCTCCGCGGAACCAAGACGTGAAATTGTTGGATCGGGGTTGGGGGTGTTGTTGACACGCAAGCCTTCGCTAGCAGTGAGAGCTTCGCGCATCACTGGAGGTTTGGATTTGGCCTTCTTGTTACCCCCGTAAAGACTGCCCAAACGCGAGGAGGAGGCGTATAGAGACATGAGACGGTTTAAGGCTCCAGGGGATGAGAAGCCAAGATCTGAACCTAACGGGTCACTGGGTGAAGTTGACGTTTCTGATATTTGGTTGCGGTAGAATGATTTTAGAGCGGCAAATTGAGCTTCTGTGTTTGTTGGTGCCGTTGAAATCTGGTCGTCCCTGGTGGAGGATTGGTCTTGATCGGCTCTGTCGTTGTTTGCATTCTCATCAACAGAAGCCAGGTTCGATAGCGGTGACTTGAGATCGGCAAATGCTCGAGAGCCCTGTCTTGGTCGTGTATCGAATGGTGGAGCAGTAGTAGCATCGGTTAATTTTTGTAATTGGTTGCGAATATTTGTGGGTTTATCGAACTTGATACCAATGTCAAGGGTTGTCCACATGCAATAGCTGCATGATAAGACCCAAGGACCTTGCTGTGCTCCGCTGCCTGTGACATTCTCAATCGTACTCACAGCCAGGGGCGCTGTGCATATAGGGCAATTGAAACAATTGCGGCCGCATCTGATGATTTGATTAGCAAGAAAGGATGTACAGATTTAGAGATGGGTACATACCGATTACCATCGCTTTTGACCATGCTACTGGGTGTTTCGAAAAGACAATTCGGGCAGTACCAGCTCACAATCTCTTCCGTTATGCAGCGCGGGCATTTTATTTGGTGACAATCTTCACAGTAGAGTAACTGTTCAGGCGGGTACATTGAGAAATTGGACCGTGGGGCTCTGGGGTCGAAGGTCTGCTCATCCTCTTCTTCGTCCTCGTCCTCGGTGTCTTTGTCATGCGCCTCATCCTTCTTATCGCCTGTAGTTTCTGGGTCGGATTGCTCTTCTGGATCCGGTGTTTGCTTTCGCGACACCTCCCTCGACTTCGACTTTCTAGCAGGATCAGGGACTGGTGTATCGGCGCATGGGCACGATATGTATGTGTATGGGAAAGAACGAGACATTTTGAATGTGGATTAGATGCGCTCGACGTTTAAATGTGTTAAACATGAAGATGTGTGCTGCGCAGAAATCTATTCATGCTTTTTAATGGCGGGGGGTTGCTGTAATGATAAGACAGGGGTCGGTAGCAAGATTGCGAGATTTGAATGAAGAAACGAGTATTTGGCAGCTCTGTATTCAATTATAGGTTAGCGACTCTATGGCGAAATGTTATGTGCCTGGAAACGCTCTCATGACCAGTCCAGTCGCGGGGAAGGGGGATTGCGTCCAGGCAACTACTCACATATCAAGGCGATGATGACAAGTATGAAGACCAGCGCGTATTCAGGCACGGTGTGTCTTATGTACAACGCTCAGATCCAAGATCTGAAGCAAAAGGTCGCTGGAGAGTGTCCAATGGCGGACGCGAAAAAAGTGCCTGAAGTCGCGGAGGTTGAGCTGCGGAGGTCCGCAACAACAATCGACGTCAGTTACAAAATTCGGGTCTCGAAGCACCCACTTTCCACTCTAGCCTTCGACTTCAACTTCAACCACGCAACGGACAATATGGCCTAGGGTTATTGCAAGCTCCCCTCATATCTAGACAGTCTCTACAACAGCCATTATGAACCCTTTTTACACAGTTCGCGCGGCCGCGCCGCAACGATTATTCCTTACCAGAACCTCCATCCGAACCTACGCCAGCCAGACGCCCGGCAACCCCATGCTTGAAGTGTTCAACCGTAAAACCAAGCATCTTCAGAAAGACCGCGCGGCAAGAAATGTTGAGGAAAGCAGAAAAGTCGATTACTTGAAGGACGAGGTGGCAATGCGATTATGCGAGCGTTTATTGGTGAGAAATCCAAGGAGTCTCAAGGACTAGGCAGGGCAACACATAAGCTAAAGGGGTCTTTCGGATCAATAGGATATTAAACGCGACTTTCCCAACGTGCTTGACCTTGGCGCAAATAGCTGCAATATCGCACGAGCCCTAACAACACCAAACCTCGATACGGCTGCTCCGGAAGGCACCTCCACACCACCGCTGGCAGATCGCATTCAAAAGTTGACATGCGCGGAGACTTCACGTGCTTTGCTTCATCGAGATGAAGACCTTCCGTTCAATAAAGGTATCGACATCCACCGTGATGTGATTCCCAACCTTGAGACTCTCCCCTATAAACCGAATACCTATGATGCTGTTCTGTCATCATTGTCGATGCATTGGATCAACGATCTACCTGCGTTACTTGACCAGGTGAACACAATTCTCAAACCCGATAGCCCTTTCATTGGAGCTATGTTCGGTGGTGACACGCTTTTTGAGCTACGGGGATCGATGCAGTTGGCTGATCTAGAGCGTCGGGGAGGTGTCAGTCCGCATGTCTCCCCTCTGGCAGATGTCAAGGATGTCGGAAGTCTCTTGACCCGCGCCGGGTTCAAGATGCTTACGGTGGATGTTGAGGATATTGTGGTAGAGTTTCCGGACACATTTGCTCTGATGCAAGATTTGCAAGCTATGGGCGAAAGTAATGCTATTATGCACCGTGAAGCTGGGCCCTTGTCGCGCGATGTGCTTCTTGCAAATGATGCTATCTATCGAGCTTTACATATGGAGGATGGAGCTCCTGGGATTCCTGCAACCTTCCGAATGATCTATATGATCGGATGGAAGGAGGGCAAGAATCAGCCCCAGCCTCTGGAGCGTGGCACTGGGGATATCAACTTGAAGGATATCCTCGGCGGAGGGGATTTCTCCAAACCTTGAGGCCATCCTTAAGCACCAAAAATCCAGCAAATAGTCTCAACATAATGTTTGATTATCTCAATGTACAACAATTACGCTGAAAGCCACTCATAAGAAAATCGTGTGAAAGAAAAATAAACTGTTTGAAATGCAATCAAGCCTCTACCAATGAACAATAAGCAGCTTGTAGAAAGTCAACGGAGTCCATCCACTCAAACCGTCCGGCGGTCGGTCATGACCCGCACAATAGATCCGGTTCCTGCCACCTCGACGAGTTTCTCGTGCCAATTGAGCAGCACACTCATCTGCTGGCCACCACCACCCTCGCCCAGGTTTCGGCCCTGGATCTGTGAGAACCCCCCGGTGCTCTGAGGGGAAACGGTCTTGCGAGGGGATTGGGATCCACTGCTAGGACCATGCGATGTCATTCCTTTGTAGCTATAGGGTGTTAGAAAGTAGGTCGGAAAAACCAAAGCCCAGTCAGTCACTGAAAGGAGCTCACTCACATATATTTCATCAAACAATCTGCCCGCTCAGCACCACCATCTCCACCGCAGACGCTCTCCAGTACTCGAGTCATATCTCCCTGGCGAATACCTTGGAGCACTTCGGTGACGGTTGCTAAGTGTACCTCCTTCGCCCGATCATCACCGCCGAGTGGCGCGGTCTCTAGCGCATGGCGCAAGGCGCCCTCAGTATCCCCACCGCGCAAAAGCTGGCGGACCTGGGTTGCGACATTGGCAGCATCGCTGGAGGTCTCAGGCTGAGGCAGGGTGGCAGGAAGGAGTGTCTCCAAGGGGAAGTTGATGGACGACTCGGGGTCGAGCTGGTCGACGTTGATGGTGCGGTAATTGAGTTGCGACATGATGGCGGAGGTGTTTCGTTATAGTAAAATGATCAACTGACCTGAGTGGGCAATAGGATTGGCACTCAGATGTAGTCTTTTGCAATCACCACCGGTGTGTATGACTTTGGAGCTTGGAGATGGGGTCGAAGTGGGCTGTGAACCGTATGGGAGTCACCAGAGCGGCAAGCGGGGAATAGAGGGAGGGATTGAACAACGGCAGGTTCGAAGATTCGAATATCGTTTCTGTGAGGGGGTGATAGACCGGGCTAGAGAAGGCGAGCTAGTCCAATCGTTCAGGATATGCGATCAGAAGAGATGCGGAGGCAGTGCTGGTACCTAAACGGCGTAATCAATCTCCACCGCCAAAGGAGAGTGGGGGATTTGAGGCCTGAGGCACCACGTACAATGAATCGATCCAATTCATCCACACAGGAATCACTATTCAATGCCGAAAGGCGCGACTGCAGTAAATTATGACAAAATGGCTAAGATTCATTAGTTCATGCTATCCAACTACGCGCAGTACTCGGGCCTCTCTATCTCCTCGAAGCCAAAATAGTATTTCACGACAGTTCCTACGATTGCGTTTTGAACAGACCTAGCCACCAAGCGGGGCTTGATTCAACGCCCATACACTATCAAAGTACATTTTTGACTTGGATTGCTAACCCGAAATGAATATTTACGGCCTTTCGTAAGCAAAAGGTGATTCCTTAGGGCTATCAAGCATCATGTGTGATAGGACTCCAGAGCCCACTCACTCACTATATATCGACATTTTGGCCCCAAGCCAAAACTTGAACCACTGCTCATGCGAATGTTCGTATATCTATCTACAGCTCACCTCTGTAGCGACCAGGCGTACCAGTGGGGCCATTAAATTCAGCAGCAGCAACCTCAGCAGCCTCGTGCCAGGTTTGCATAGTCTCCGGATCAACCTCATCCAAGAAAGACAGACCAGCCATAGCACGACCACCACAAGCACGCTCAAGGGCCAAGAAAGCGAAATGACCACCAATGACAGGACGAGCAAAGAAGTTTGGACCAGGGAAGTTGCCGTCGCCTTCAGTCTCGTGAAGATCGGTGAAGGGGCGGTCGGTGACGGTCTCATTGACCCATTTTGCGACAGATTCGAGGATCTCGCTGCGGACAGGCTTTGAGGCGACTGCCATTGAGAAGAACTCCCAATCTGTCTTGGTGTAGAGGTGACGGCTGTCAAGGGGAAGACCGTACTTCTGGCGTACATAGTGGTACCACACGGACTGCTTCTGATAGATGTGGCGGGGAACAAAGCCAGGTGTATTGTCGGGAGAATCGGTTCCATCCAGATGGAAACAAAGCTGAGCATCCGCGTACAGGTTGTAGATGGTTGTCCAGGATCCGTACCAGTTGTAAGCAACCTTGGCATGTGAGCCGTCGCGAGACATACCCTTCTCTTCCCACTTGGAGATGTAGCGGTCGGCGATTTCCTTTGCTTGGGTAAGTCTGTGTAAGATAAAGACTAGAGTTGAAGTTTTCTCCATACCTTGAAGTATTCAGCATCAGAAGTGTGGCCAGTGAGTTCAGCAAGTTTGCTCATTGCGTTGATGCCAACAATGCCTTTCAAAGCAAGGTTGGTTTGCAGCGCCAACCAGCCAGCAAAGTCATCAGTAGAAACTAATATAGATGTCAGATCAGAGAAGAACTCATAGCGTGTGGCTCATTGAACTTACGCTGATTGGCCGGCTCTAGAGAGAACTCTACAAGATATCCGGTCCACTGCTTCCAAAGGGTGTAGCTGCGTTTCACCCACTTTTCAGCAAAATGCTTGCCTGCCAAGCCACCACCCCATTTTCCATCCTGATGGGCAATACCAGATAGTACTTGAAGGTTATTTAATGGGAAAACTCCCGAGGATTCGCTTGAAAAGACTGGAGAGTTGGTGCCCTGGGAAGACCACATGGAGGAAGCTTCAGATGCCTCCTCATACTGAAGAGAATTTGCGATAGCAAGACCCATAATCAAAATGTTACCACATTCCTCCACCGGCATATATTCGTCATTTCCATCAGCGTGACCAGTGGCATTGGGGAAGTGGGTGCCAAGATCATGCATAGCGTAGGTGTTCGGGTATTGTCCACTCAGCATATGCTCAATCAGTGGCTCCAAGAGATATGCCAACCAACGCGGGTTTGTGTACAAGAAGAACGGGAAAGCTGGGAAAATGACATCAATAGTTTGGAAGTTTCCATTCGAGGAGATCTCCTTCAAGAATAAGATCGGGTTCTCTGGAGTTCCCGAGAAGGTGGTAGCTCCCAGTACTTGGCGTGCACTGAGGGCGACAATCTCGACATAATCATCCGCACCCGATAGGTACGCATCATCGGCAAGCTGCTGAGAGTAATTGGATGCCAGAGAGAAGGCTGCAGCATGATCATAGTAGTGGAAATCGAGGAGTTCCTCAGTAGTGGGGAACCAAGACTCCCAAAGAGGTCGCATCTGGGTCAAGCCTCGCGCAGATGCATACTGGACAACGGGAAACTGAACCAGGGCAATCGTGAAAGTTACGCTGTCAGTTCTTCGCTTGAAAGACTCGCCAAGGTTGAAAGTCTTCGAGAACGCGAAAACAGGGGTACGATCACGAATGGCACGCAACTCATCATCGTTCTCATTGCTCAGCTTGCCGGCACTGGCAAATGCATGCCTCACTTTTCCGGCCTCTCCCGACTCAAAGTTCACGTCCTGAACTGTTAGGAGGTATTTGGCAAATGACAAGGGATTGTACTTACAGCAGGTCCAGTGAAGTGGATAGTACCCCATTCAGCACGGTCGCGGATCTCCGAAAGATGAAGTTCGTTCTCCCGTCGAACTTGCCACCTCTGGAGGTTTGCTTTTTTGTTGCTGGTGCTACCTTCAACATCGTCGTGATGCCAGTTCAGCTGAGAGCCAGTATCACCACTGACCCAGCGTCCATCGATATCAATGTATACATTAACGGGAACCTCACCGGTTACATCGACGGTGATGTACGAGGCCGGAATCGACTGTCGCAGAGTCGATGTCGGTGTAATAGGGGACAGGAACGAGACGGTGATTTCGAGGGGGGCAGATGCAGTATCGATACGGTAGGTCAAGTTGGTCGTAGACGCATCAAAGCTATGACCTAAATACTCGGGATAGTGAACGTTGTATCTATTAAATCCATTTCCTTAGCCATATGACCCCACAGCACAATAATATTGTGGTAAGTCTTACCCTTTGTCGCCCCCTAGTGAGTCCTGAGGCTTGCCCACAAGCGGGTATACGGAGCCCTGGCTCGGGACATGTGCTAGCAGGGAGAGGCCAACTTCTTCCCCGGTGTAGAAGATGGGCCACTTGGACCAAGGAGCTTCACGAGCATCACCCAGCCAAGTACTCAGGTAAGGGTTGCGAACAATGAGCGGCAGTACTGGGGGCGTAAGCGACGAGGCTGTTGAGACGGCTGCCTGGGTGACAGCCGCGGCCAAGACGGCAAACGACAACTGCATGGTAGTGCCGCAATTCTAATAAGGAATGGCAGACAACCGGGGATGGATAAAGATCTGATGACTTGCCTCGGGGGGGATGAGGAAGAGTGACGAAAGCTGAAACCCAGGGATGCAGGAATCCGAATTGCGGGGAAATGCAGGGTTGGAATCCGTTGATCCAGAGCTGTAAGCTTGCTCTTTTACCCCATTGATCTACGAAGCGGTATATCGATACTTGAATAGTACTATGCAGGTTCCCCTGGAACCCTTTATATACTATTGCGTTGCTCTCTTAGATGTCTTGCCCCTGGACTTAAGCTGGGGAATGGAATTCGAATGCTCCTGCTACCTTCTCCGATGATGTCATGCGGAGACCATAATGAAGACGCCGCCAACCAGTATCATGCATAGACATATTGCATTCTGAATTGAATATCTAGCTAGCACTGGAGGCTCTTTATGCACTCTGGGTGACACGGTCGCGACATATAACCAGGTCATGGTTTCTGAAACTGGCGACCAATGACCCCTTAGTTAATGTTGTGACTCAGCGGCCTGAGGCTGCCATATGGGGCCGAGGTCTACACTGATACCCTACAGCCATTTCACAGCTGTAGCGATTTCATATGCGAGGAAGATAGGGGTGTAATGTGTATATAGATCCAGACGAATTCGTAATTTAATCGACGGGGAGCTTTGTCTTCTCATCAGTTGTTAATTCATAGAAAACCTGAGAAGTCGGTGATTGCACACTTCCTTCGGCAAAAGGACGTAAGTGGATGGTGCCAATCACTGCTGGACACAGAATTGTCGAGGTAGATAAGACTAGCAAAAGCAAATTACCATGTAATACGATCATAAGTTGTGGAAAGCTGACGGCAGCATGAAATGTCCTTCTGTGCCAAATCATGAAAGAACTCCCTCGTGGGTCCTCCTTATCTCCACACTTCCATACTTCCATAGTTCACGAGTCACCCCGGGCTCATGTAGGTCCCTTATCTATGGACATCTAATAAGCCCCGGGAAATAACTATAGCAGGAGACATTGCCGCTCCACCCCCAGCCCGTCTAGGCGGTTTAAAGCCAGATAGAAAGATGGACCTTGGGCTACAATCAGTCTAAACGCATTGGATTAGAGCTTGTGCTTGATAATCCGAGACTTCTTCTATTTACCCACCAAGAATTTCACATTTGCTAATTTGACGAAGCGAAGCCAAATATGAACACGAACAAGATAATAGATTCAACCCCAAAGCCCCGGACATCGAACAAGGCCTACTACATCCAACATCGAGCAGGCTGGAAGAAGGACAAATGACTCCCCGAACACGTTCCTTCCGAAACGATCTAGAGAGGTCTCAAATCAAGATATGCTCAGATGATTGCTTTTGGAGGAGGCAATTCGTCTCCCCAAGTCTCGGCTTCGCTCTCAGATAGATGTACTGGTGCGTTTTTGTTATTACAGTACCAAATTATATCATCGTCTGCAACCTTGGTGGTTGAGCATTAGAATCCACCTGTCCCTACTGCTTATTTTGTTAACGGCTCATGCTACGCATACCTAGGTACCTTTTGGGGGAGAGCAGGACTTGTAAATTCATACCCCATGTTGCTTTCCTGACCTTGCTAACCAGCTGTGGTCTGGTCTGTAACGCATATACGAAACTTTCATAATATACAAGCATATAAGGCCGGATGTTGTAATTTACCTGTGTAAGATATTTACAGACTAAACCTCATTCGGTTGACAGCAATGGTCCCAACAGCACTTAGGACGACGACTCTGCATCATATATGAAGCCTGGAGCCTAGCTTCTACAAAATAGAGACCTATACCCGTTGATATAGGAATGAAAAGGATTGTGAAATTCCATTTGGAACCCTAATATCGGTTGCTGCTGCATGCATGATGCGGGTCTTTCGGGGCTTGGTCGACCAAGCCCTACTATATTGACCAGCATGCAATTTCCACGCGGTCCGGTCACGTCTACGCGCCCGCGACACACGACACACGACGTACGAAGGCATTTTCAAGATCACGCGCAATGCCAATACCGCCTTGACTTACACCTATTCGCGACCACGGTATCTTTGTTTTTTTTTTTAGTGCTAGCAAAATAGAAATTGCATGGAAAGTAGAAGTGGACGCTTTTTAATCTGACACGAAGTACAAGCAGTCTTCCATAGAGCCAAGTATTAATGCTGAGATAGGCGCAGGGAAACCTCCCACGCCAAACCGTGGACGCGTGCTCAGCACGGGTGGGGCCTGTCCGTGCTCTATACAAAGCTAGTACGGAAGTATACGCGATTGACGCGACCGTTTTGTCTTCCTCTCTCCTCAAGCATTCACTCTCTTTTTGTTCCTCAGTCAATTGCTTGGTTGTTGGATTGTTTGTTCTATAAATCTCGTGGTTCGCTTTGCAACGCCCCACGAGGCCCGCGAGCCCACTCTTCCCCGCTTCGTTCCTGCTGTTTCACTCTGCTTTTAGCCACCTATTTCCTACCTGCAAGAGCTTTGGAACACCCCTAATGATGCACGCAACTCCAATCCAGGCCAGTCCCAGAAAGGATAGCCGACGCATCCTGGGAGAGAAGGACGCCAATGCTTGCTTCTCGCCGGTCCACCAGAACAAACAGTCGGTCTCGGCTGGAACGCCCAGCAAACGAGCTCTGTTTATTCCGCCATCTCCCAAGAGGCTTCTTCCCTCACCGATCTTTGCTGGCCAAAAGCGTACGAGGGATCAGGTGGAAGAAACAGATCCAAACAACGGCCCATTGCCGGTAACGCAGGACATCGAAGAAAGCTCCCAACTCACAGTCAAACAAGAGGCTCAAGAGGTAAATTCCAAATCAACAATCTGCACGACCCCCAAAAGACAATAGTCGACAATAAAGGATGCATGTGCCTAACAGGAACTTCCCAAATAGTCAAACAAAGACGTAGACGCGCTGGATCGCGTCGCCACACCCTCGCCGAGCCCCGAACGCGACCAACATCAACATGAGACGAAACAAAAATCACCCAGCGTGTCCCACAGCCCTCTACAAGCATCACACGAAATCCCCGAAGACCCAAATGCACGAAAACTATTCATTCAAGAAGTGGGCAAACCCCCCTCGTTTCCCCCGGAAATCTTTCCCTCGCGGCACATGGCTAACTATTGTTCTAGAAAGCGGCTCTTCTCCGCAACACGCTCCAAACCGCCATGCGGAGCGTGACAGACCACCAAATCGACCGCCGAGTCTCCGATCTCGAAGAGCACAGCCGCAAATGCCCTCGAATTTCCCAGTCGGCTTTCTCTTCTCCTCTTCCGGCCTTATCATTCCGAAAACCCGACACGCCTCAATTCCAGACCCCACGTATAGGGACCCAATTGGACATGAGTTCTACGCCAACTCAGCAGACCCCCGATCTTCCACAGCGGTATTCTCCCATCAAACAATCTTCTATAAAGCTGCAAAGCACACCACTGCAAGTTGGTGATTCGCCCATGCAATTGAGTAGCCCTCCTGCTACTGTGATCCATCATAGCAATGAGGACGTTGATGATCAGATGGATCAAGATCAGAGCTCGACACGTGAAAGGCTATCCCCGTCGCAGAGGGGAGACGCTGTTGACGGGTTGCTCAAGCTTATGAGCACAACGGACAGACATGACAGCTCGGATGCATGGATTGGATCATAACGTGGATCCTGGATTTTGAAGTAGACCTGATGCCTTTCCTCTGCTAAGTTTCTGATGAGACTTTTTGCTTTCGTTTGGCCAATTCAGTTTGTCTGATGTGCTGCTCTAATATTGGTGTTGGACTGGGGGCTTTTATAGTCGGGAGTTGGCGGTGTCCTGTTAGAATTCTCATGGCTCTTCGGTTAGAATCAATGATACCATTCTTTATGTTTTACTCTTCTTTGCGAGATGGATCTGTCATGTTCATAAAGGCTCGTCGACGAAGGAGGGATATTGTCAAAACGCTTTGATTTTATTGTCTCTGAATATGGTATCAAAACTACGAACAAAGTATATGACCGCGAACAGACTTGTTTACACTTGTTTACCGGACCTTCTTCAGCTTGTTACGCTTTCGCCCAAGTACATCACGACCTTCATCGATCTCTCCCATGACTTCACGCTTTGCTGCACCGACCTCCTTGAGAGCACCAGTGCGAACAACGCGACCTTCAACGCTGACTCCTTCTTCAGCCCATTCTTCCATCTGCCGCTCCACACGCGCTTCAATGGCCAGGATGAGTTCGACATCACGTTGGCCAACCATTGTGACGGCCTCACCGTCTCGGCCAGCACGGGCAGTACGACCAACACGGTGAACATAGTCATCTGGATTCCGCGGCACGTCATAGTTAATGACGAGCGTAACCGTGGGGATATCAAGACCACGAGAAGCTACATCTGTAGCAACGAGGACCCGTGCAGCCGCGGCACGGAACCGGGCAAGGTTCGACGTGCGCTCTGACTGGGGAAGGAGACTATGGAGAGACGTAGCACGGTGACCGAGTCGACGTAGCATGCGCTCCAGCATGTCGGCTGTCTTGGTATGGTTGCAGAAGATAATGACTGGCTTGGACACGTTCTCATCCGTGGATAGGAGAACATGCAAGAAGGCCTCACGGTGTGTCATGGGGACCTTCAGATACGTCTGTTTAAGCGTTGGGGGAATCTTGCCCTGGTATTCGGTCGAGATTTCGCTCATAAAAGCAGGCTGCTTTCCTTCTGAGGGGGGCATCTCTTTCAAAGCACGCACTTCTGGGGTCAGAGTAGCAGTGAAGAGGAGAGTTTGCCGTTGTGTTGAGGGTGGCAGGGCTCCTAGACAGGTTTCGACATCGGGAAGCATGCTACCCCGGCCACTCGTGAGCAGTCGATCGGCTTCATCAAGGACGACCATCTTCACCCGCTTGAGTCCTGCCATTGTGTCTGCGCCGGAAGATTTGATGTGATCCGCTAGTCTACCGGGGGTGGCGATTACAACGTGCGGCCGTTCCGATAGTGCAATTGCTTGGGGACGCATATCGGTACCACCTGTGATAAGGATTGGCTTCATGCTTTGCGGGGCAGAGATGGCCTTTACTTGCTCGTAAATCTGTAGGGCAAGCTCTCTATGTTGAAAATCAGGGGTATTAGCACAATGTTTGAGGAGTGCTGGAGTATCCATTAGACTTACCTAGTCGGTGTCAATATCAGGCCATAGATACCGAATGGATCTTTGGCCCAGCTCTGAAGCATAGGGACTGCAAAAGCAATTGTTTTACCAGAACCAGTCCTGCTGCCACCAATGCAGTCCCGTCCATTAAGAATCTGAGGGATACACGCCTTCTGAATAGCCGTTGGTCGTCGAACCGCCAGAGTCGTTAAAGAACCGACAAGCCACGGCGCCACACCCAAAGCCCCAAATGTGGACTCTTCACTCCGTAGTCCAATATCTATCGCATCCTTTATAGTCACTGGATCTTCATCGTCCGCTGGTGCAGCAGCCTTGGCGTTATCGTCTTTCTTCTTAATTCGAGAGAGGGTGGGGAGAGGTGTCGGGGCAACGTAAGAATCGTTTGAGGACTCGGAGAGTCTGCGCCTTTTTGGAGCACGATCTTCAATATCGTGTTGTTCTCCATCTGAAACATCAGACTCGTACAATTTTTCCGAGACCTCGTCTTCCGAATGCGCCATTGTGATCACTGCTGTTCGAGAGAAATAATTTTGCGGCAGAAAATCGACGATTAATAGGGCGGTGTGATGGAAAACTTTTGCCTCACTGATAAGGCGCAAAGCCGGGCATGTTTTAGTAGGACGCCCCGCTTTTTAGGGAGGCAAGAAAACTCTGACTAAAAGGAATGCATATCTCCTCGAGTCTTCGGCTCGATCTGATTGCTAGGAAATCTTGAATATCAAATAAAAAATCATGTGGTAAAAACTATCAGATTCCTAGATCAATAAAATGGAGTACTTTCCATCA
Organism: Mycosphaerella populi pn0402; assembly: GCA_002153405.1. Lineage (NCBI taxonomy): Eukaryota > Fungi > Ascomycota > Dothideomycetes > Mycosphaerellales > Mycosphaerellaceae > Mycosphaerella > Mycosphaerella populi. The sequence goes on along the minus strand of KZ118981.1, from coordinate 16,560 downwards.
AGTGGCAAGATGGCCGAGTTGGTCTAAGGCGTCAGGTTAAGGTAAACCTTAACTACAATTTCCTGATCTCGTTTACGGGGCGTGAGTTCGAGTCTCACTCTTGTCAATTACCACTTCTTTTTTGATTTTGTTTTTTTGGTGCTCAATTAGCTTTTCGCTGGACTATTTGCTGTTATGTTATACAGCGTATTATTAGTTCGGTTTACTACATATATGCACGTGTATGAGGGAATCGAACTCAAGCCTTATTCTGTGTGCGTCTAAGTAGAATATACAACCAGTCAATCAGTCGGTTCGACCAACGGCGCTTCGTCTCCGAATAGATGAACGAAGTTCGTAGGCTTCCCCTCTCTCTAGATCATTGTCCTCGACTGCTGATTCCGATGATGAACGTTGTGCCTCGAGGACTCCAGTATCGTTCTCCAAGCGAGCTCCACTGGTCGCTGCATCGGGCAGTTCCTCATCGTCTAGGCCATATGTACCACCAACACTTTCCATGGTGAACGGACTTGCTGTAGGTCCGTCTAGGGCGTTCAATTCCTCGCGGGTGAACCACAGCGGCAATAGGAAGGAGCGAATAGGGATCAAGATTAAAATAATAACGGGGAACCCAATAGCGGCAATTGTCTGTGTGATGGCAAAAGTCGCACCAAACCCAATCAATTCAAGTATGACGAACGCCCAGATAGCAGTCCGACGCTGAATGCGCTTCAGAGGATTCGAAGCGGGTGTAAAGTTCCTGTCTTGGGCCAGGAAAATTAACTTCTGCGTAATACCGTTTCCTTGCAAGGCCTGAACACCCATGATGAAGAAAAGACCAGCCATGACGCCTTGGGGGATCAAATGGAGGACAATCAAAAGCGGCCCAGTCATGGTTCCCAGAGTCAGAAGTCCTTGAGCGAGGTTACTGACTCGCTGCTCGACGACATGGTCTGTCACTCGGACTGCCTTGCCTTTGTTAGTATCGTCCTCATCGGCAACTTGACGAGTTACGCAAAGAGCTGCTGTATGGAATGGGGCTTGCGGAATCAGTCCGTTTGGGAATGGGATACCGAGCAGGCCAGCGACGAAGGTTGTAAGTCCAAGGAGCCATATGTCCCAATGGAAGCCGGCAGGCTTTTTTAATGGGAACTCGGTTCCTTGAGCGATTAGAGAAGAGACTGGAGGAGGCGTTACTGGAAGAATTGGATGCATATATTATATTCAAGGACATACCATTGTGGTCGAAGTAGAAGAGAATTGTGAGAAGCACGGCAAAGGGAATAGCCAGGAAGATATCGCCTACGCTGATATCCCAGAAGTGTACCAACCATGGACGATCAAGCGTAGGGAAAAAGGATTTACTCGTCGGAAGAGTAGCGACGTCGACATCTCGCATATGACCGATGTGAACGAACCCAGTGAAAAAGACGATGGTCAGGGGTGTTCCATAGTCTTCGATGAATTTGCGAACATATCGTTGGAAAAGGTTGCTATTTCCCAGCTCACCGCAGATCCAGCCTACAATTAAGACAAGGAGTGCTACCATAATAGCGAGGTAGGCCGAGGCCTCGCCGACACTGCCCCATTGTCGAGTCAGGACTTGAATTCCCTTTTGGAGGTAAATGCAGGCGACATAAAAGCCAAAAATGTCACAAGAGAAACGGGTCACGTAGGTAAGCCCATTGCAAGCATTTGTTATGGCAAGGATCCAATGCATGATCAGAGACCAGCTAAACTACTTGTTAGCTACTTGCGTCTACTACCGAGCGAAGATCAGGCAAGCGATGTGGAACTTACATGCCAATCCAGCACATGAATGCAAGGTATGGAGTCCCACGAGGGCTTATGATGTCGTACACAGTATAGTTGAAAACAGTGATGGGACCTGAAACATGAGCTATGAGCTTGAAAGTGATACCAGACAGTCAACGTACCGGTGACACCAACAATTACCAAAGGTTGAGCCGCAAACATGGCAAATACGATAGCCCCTAATACGGATGCTAGAAGCACTTCATTGACTCCATAGCTCTGGTTTGTTTTCTCAAACATGTCCAGTGAGAAAGCCAAGGCTGGCAAGATACTGCCCCATGAATCAGCTACCCAAACTCGATATATAATTGATAATATGAGAAGACCTCAGCAATTGGGGTGAACCATACTTTGCGAAATACATGTACACAGTCGCTGGCACAATACGATAGTCCCACGCGTCAGTCCAGTCGCTCCAGTAGTAGGGGGCTCTGCGCTTCACGTCCTGGTACATTCCTCGAAAGAAGCGCACGCGCCACCATTTTCGTTGCGACTGGGCCGAAGCAGCAGTCGAAGCGCGCCGAGTGTCATCTCCGGGCGTATCCTGTGTTACAGGTGCAACTGAGCGACGCGAAGAACCCATATTAAATCTGCTGGACCGATGGGTGTTCCTGCGCTGAGACTGCCAGGAAGGATTGCGTTCTGCCGACGAAGCGGTAGCGTGCATACATCCGGGATAAGTTCCGACAGTGGAGCCAATCATGGCTTTGATCACTGAGCGTCTTCCTGAGCCTATGCTTTCACGTGACATCCTGTGTCCGTCTGAGCGGTTGGTTATAATTCATTCCTGGGAGTATCGTGTGTTGCTTCCTAGGAATTTCATTTTGTCTTCGTCTTCTCCTAGGAGCGTCATTATTGGCTTAGGACACGGTTTCATTTTCGCGTTCTATAACAAAGTGGAGATTCTATATTTTCTATATTCAGCCAAAATTAGGCACCCTAAGGTATCTAGTTAAGGGCCGGAGATACTGCCCACGGGCCGCTGCTAGGTCTAGCCAGAACCAACTTAGGGAGCAGGAAAAGGTAACTGGAGATGTCGGCCAGCTAATTTATTGTATGGACAGACAGGGGATGGCGCTGTAAATTGTATCAAAAGTTGCTAGGTAGGGAAAAATGATGATTAGACTGAAATTTGATTAGACTGTTGAGGGCCCTCACTGCTCCCATGGTATCTGGACGCGAGTATACTTCAATGGCGGGAGTATCAGGACAGGATATGGATTATTCAGTTCGGCACCCGAGAAAGCCGAACGCTTGGTAAGCTATATATTGAGTTGTCTTATGATTTCATTATGTAGCAACAGGCTTGGACCTTGGGGCGTTGATTGGCCCTTAGTTATCAATACAAACAGCACAAACTAGGATGCAAAACAAAACAAATATGCTCGGTGACTAACCTGCACAGCGGTGTGGGTCAACTTACATGGAGGTTGTGATAAAGTTTAAGCAAACATAGCAAAACTAGCAAATATGTAGATTGATAATATAGGTGGAACTACTATTTGATTATTGAAGCTAATCTAATTAAGACTTATATATCTGCCTCATGGTCGTTGTTTCTCATCAATTCATACAAACTCAAATATGGCTAGTACAACTCCGGTTATTCTTATTCTCGGTTCGGGACCCAATATCGGCCGGCATGTGGCTCAGGCTTTTATTGCAAAGGGCTACAAAGTTGCCCTTGCATCTAGAAGCCTTAAGGAAGAAGCCAGAAATGCGGACCAGGTTCACATTTCCGCCGACCTATCCGATCCCCATTCCATGAAGGGCATCTTTTCGAAAGTCAAAGCATCGCTCGGTCTGCCAAGTGTTGTTGTTTACAATGGTCAGCATGTTCCTTATGGAAGCCCGTTTACCGAAAACCCGCTGATACCCTTGAAGCATCTGCCAGCGCTCCGAACAATCCAGCGGACCCCTTGTCTATTCCCTTGGCCGACTTTAGTCGAGACTTGCACGTTAACACGACTAGTGCGTTTCTCGCTGCACAACAGGCGGCTTTAAGCTTCGAGAGACTCCCCGACCATAGCTCCAAGACATTCATCTACACTGGCAATATACTCAACGAGACCACAATTGCAAGTCTTCTGGATGGTGGTGTGGGCAAATCTGCAACGGCCCATATCATTCGATCTGCTGCTGCCGCATACTCCGATAAAGGCTATAAGTATGCGTTTCCTTCTTTCGCTTCGGCAGTCTTGAAATTGACGAAACGCAGATTCTATTATGCCGATGAGCGGAAGGCTGATGGGACTCCAGCGTACTCTAAGATCAGTGGCGAGGCACATGGAAAATTCTATGCCGAGCTCGCAGAGCACAAGTCTCAAGGCCCTTGGCAACAGACTTTTGTCAAAGATGTAGGATACAAGCACTTCCCAGCTGCTTGACTCCTGCTTCCTTAAAATGGCGAATGTCGTTTGGAGCCTGCGCCCTTTTCATTTTGGAATTTTCTCCGTATTTCGTGTCTTTTTTCGAATGCTTTCCTTTTGTTAGCTTACGGAATAATGTGTGCTCGGAGCAAAGATACTCGCATTTTAAGCGCTCGCGATTTCGGTTCCGAAATCGCCGATTTATAATCCCCCAGTTCGGCAGCTTCACTTCAAAGCAGGAACTTGACTTAGAGACTACTCTCTTCGCCGGCAACTCTAAAACACAAATTATAGCCTCCAAGACATTCGTAATCATTGCTGGCGTCGGTCCCGGGACGGTGTGTTCGTCTTTGTCAATAGCTTTATTCTATAACCAACAACAGCACAGGGCGCCTCAATCGCCAGAAAGTTCGCTAAAGCCTACTCCGTGGTTCTTCTGGCCCATAATCCGGCTAGCTATAATGCATGTGCCTTAGCACCTATCACAGTATTAGCTCTGCGATGTACTATGTCTGTGCCCTAGAAGTGGAATCTGACCGACCAGTGTATCGGACAGGTGAGACTTATTCTTGCATCTTTTCGGATTGGCACGCTGGCGAGCCCCTTAGCTACCAGTGCTACTCGCAGACCGCGATTTTCCAAGCCAACTTCGACAGGTTATAACTCAGCAGCAATACAAATTATGGAAACCCCTGGTTGAAGATTTGGAATTAGCATATCTCATTACCATATAGTAGCGCTATTTTTTTGGTTCAAAAATGCTGATTTGCCTATTGGTCGAAGTCGTATTTTTTCTACTGGTAACTCTAAAGATCACAAATCCCATCGGCAAGGCTCTGTCTGTAAGGGATCCACCCCTTCTGGCCAAAAAACTCTTCCAAAAGCTTTTCTGCTTTAGCAGCTGGTGTAACGTCCGTGAGATCTCGGCCTTCGTTTGGATGCGGATCATCGAAATGATGGTCAGGTCGAAGTTCCCGGAGAGTCGAGATAATGTCAGTCATGTTCAGCGGACCTGCAAATGCAAATATCCGCTGCGATCGAACGTTAGGTGCAAGCAGAGCAATGGCGTGTAGCCGGGCAGTATCGGTAACATCAACGTAATGTTCTAGTACATTAAGCAATTTAGCATTTCAGTTATCTCATTCCCTCCAACTAATCATCGGGGGCATGGAAACAACTCACGAGGTACAAAAAAGTCAAATATGCTTTTGTCGTCTTTCAAAATCCCTCGAACCATTCCCATGGACGACCCTCCAAATTTCTCGTGAAGAATTTCTCCTACCTGAAAACAAATACTTGTATAAGCCATGGATCTGGTAGTGGAGTAAAATCGAGACATACGTTGAAGTTCGGAAGGACCGTATTGAATGTAAAACGAGGATTGTGCCCTCCAATCCATTTCCAAGCCATTTGTTCACCAAGAGTCTTAGAAGCTGCATAAACTGCGATCGCTTTCTCGTTAGGCTTCGTATTGGGATCACGTGTGGCTTTTACGGCAGCCTCATTCCAAGTATCTGCAAGGAAATGTCAAATCACTAGCTCTTTCCACCGAAATCGCCAGCATGAATATGCGAGGATGGGCTAACCTTCATCAATCCTGACCCCTTTCTGGTTTATAACAGGGATTAAAGCAGCTGCAGAGGATGATGTCAAGACGAATCTTTTGACAGAAGGGTGTCTGGATGCAGCCTCTAGGACATTCTCAACAGCTCGTACGACCCAAGGAATGACAGCATCGGGATCATTACTGAACGAAACATCAGAAGCCTAGTCGAGTATCACATTAGTTAAATATGCAACTGAATGGAACCGAAGAGTTTTTCACCTTCTCTCGGCAGATTCGGGAGAAAGCTTAAGTTACAAACATACCGTATGCACTACTCCGGCTATGCCATCCATGCAATTATCTAGCATCTCAGGGTTTTCAAAATTAGGAAGTACAAAGCTTTCAAAGACGCCTCGTCCGAATTTATTCTCGAAGAAGGCGTCAAGCCATGGCTTTGCCGTCCTAACCGTTCCTCGCACTCGATACTCAAGCTGTAGCAAGGTGTTGATAACATGAGAGGCAATAAAACCGTTTGCTCCCGTGACAAGGATGAGGGATCCCGTAGGAAGGCCAGTAAGACTCGACATTTTAAGTGGGCAGTGGTAATTTCTTTGACGAAGGTGTGGTTCATACACGTTGATATTACACCACGCGTCTTTGGCAAAATGCACGACTTAATAGCCTGTGGAATATGCGGCAATTGACTATTTTGTATTCAAAGGGCAGTTTTATTGTGTTCTTGTTAACTTCATCACATAATCCAATGATCATTCAGTTCTGTATCTGACGTTATAAGTCGCCAACTGCTAGATTTCATGCCAGAGAATGCTGACCAGGTTCGGAGCTTCGGCCTTCCGAAACTTGCTATTCGGCGAAATGAGACACCGACTCGTACATTCACATTTAACGCGCCGTTTGATTTATCAGCTACTACTTTCATGCCGAAAAAATAGACTATTGTTCGACAAATCAGAACGTCCTAGTCTGATCTTTGGGTTGATGGAAACAATTTTTGCACTGTTTGCATAATTTGCACTAACCGCAGAAGTCAAAATGAAATTTCCAGATCTCGACATTGTAATATTTGGCCACTTCAAATCAGATATGAAATGGCGTTTCAAATCTTGAAATTGAACTAGTCTAAAAATGGTAGAAATAGCATGTGCTAACATATTAGGGCACCTTATGGCAGAAGGGGTGACATTGAGCTCCGCTGTTATCTACACGCCGCCGAGGAGCTGATTGCTCGTTGTGATGTAAACGGCGGCTCCCCAATGGCGCAAAGGGACGGTGTACGTGTGTTGGAAGCACAGATAATTAGGGAACACGGCTGTATACCTAGGAAAAGCCCTCGAGCGAACCAAACGCTTGGTAAGCTAGATATTGATTTCTCTTATGATTTCGTCGGTGTTTATTAGACCCTAGTAATCAACACAAACCAGGACTATGCAGCAACCCGCTTGGACCTTGGGGCGTTGATTGGTCTTTAGTCATCGATACAAACAGCATAAACTATGATGCAAACAAAGCCCAACCCGCCCAGGTCGACGTTGATTGGACCTTAGTTATTAACATAAACAGCTCAAACTAGGATATATACAAAATAAACTTGCTTGGTGACCCGCAGAGTGGTGTGGGTCCGCTCAAAGGGAGGTTATAATTAAGTTCAAGCAAACAGCTCAAACAGAGCAAACAGAGTAAACGCGCAGATTGATAATAGCAGTACCGTGCGTCCTCAATACGGGCGTATTGAGGACGCACGGTACTGCTACAGGTGGGCCTGCTATTTGGTCATTGTGAGCGCTTTATCACGTAACAACCGCTCTATAGAGTCTCCTATGCCTCATTAGCTAGTTCTCATTAGCATCCATCAGTCAATACAAGCGTCTTTCATCCCAATCGTTCCTTTTCATCATAGCGTTGTTTAGACACACATCACACGGTCATTGAAGCTAATCTATATATAACTTGTGATTTATAATGCTGTAGTATATTCATTCAAGATTCTGGACTAAACTCAGGCTATATCTAAAGCGAGGGTCCACTTTAATATACCCACTCCCATCTAACATCATGACCTGGACGGATTTGAAATCAGCAAAAGCGAGCAAACGATGCTCAAGGTCGATGTATAAATACATGCGCTATTACCGCTCTTATAGGTTCATCAACTCTCAGAATCATCCTACAATCCCATCTCAGTCTTCGTTAATTTTATAAACCATCACTATGTCTTCCTGGGTGGTTACTGGAGTCTCCCGTGGCCTTGGTGTACGCTCTCATCCCTGCTTCATGCACAAGACTCGTGTAACTGATGCACATACTTCATCGTCTAGTTTGAGTTCGTCCGCCAGCTCTCTGAGGATCCGGCCAATATCGTCTTCGGCCTCGTCCGCGACAAAGTAGCCGTCAAGTCCAAGGTTGCTGCTG
>KZ118980.1:46445-157778 GCA_002153405.1 Mycosphaerella populi pn0402 | reverse complement strand
TCGCGTGTGTTTCCCTGGAAGTGCTGTACTCCCCACTATGCTAGCTAGTCAATACATGATATCGTGTATTTAGCATCGTTCCTTTGGATAATACTAGTATCCCAGACACCTCTACCACCCACTAGCGCTACATCTAGGGCCTCCCCTAGCATATTCCTCTATATAGTCTAGTAGCTGATCTGACTACGTCTTCATTCTCCACTTCAATGGGTATGATAGAGAGGATGCAAATGCCAAAGACAATAGACATATGCCCAGGTGGATTTGAGGGATTTAGGGAGAATGAGGAGGGGGAAGATGAAGAGGAAGTGAAATTGTTTTACCTTAGTAATTTTTGAGAAAAGCGGAGATATCCATTTACGGGTGCTATTTGCACCTTGTCATTGATTCCAGTGCTGTCTAAAAGGCAAAGGCTTGTAAATACTAGTATCTAACCAAAACTTCAACTTGAATAGATTATGGGCTGCTAATAGTCCTTTATACTTTCGGCTAGTATCGAGGTGAAAATTTAAACAGGTTCTCAATTTCACCAAAAAAAAAAAAAATCAATTCCTGACATCCCCAATGTTATGCGTCGAGTAAGAAATTTCTCTGGAATACCATGGAGGACCTGCGAAGCTCTGGTGTGGTAACCGGAGATTACTCGGACATAGCCGATGCTCCACCAGCGGCTCCTTGCTTCCCCATGCTTTCCCACCTTCGGAGCCATCAAACTCTCCACACCAGGACCCGCCTGAAGCTGCCTGCTAAGCATCATGGGCGGCTTTAAGCGACCCCTCAATGAGGACTCCAAACTGGAGCATGTAAATTATGGCTCTAAGGTATGAATCGCGACACCTGTGACGCGTCAATGACGGCCCCTCGTCACTGAAGCAAATGATCTTGTGAAGAAGACAATCGTGCTAATCCATGCTGGAACACCACAGAAACCTCGCCAGCAGAATGAAATACCTGAATGTAATCCCGCTAATGACTCAGGGGCTCTTGGGCTTACGATGCCTCACTACACCTCTACTCTTACACCAATGGATTCCGCCGACGAGGACGAACACGCGAAGCCAGGGACTTTGAGTAGATGGGAAAGCCAGTCAGATGGGAAAGTTCGAAACAGGTTCACAGGTGAATCAATAGAAGCCATCTCATCTACCTCGATTCCTGTCCGAGGAATGGCTTCACTTTGGCCCCCGAAGTCGAATATAAGCACCGACAAGAATTGCGATCATAATCCTTGTTCCTCACATTCCAATACCGCTGGACAGTACCCACCATACGAATACTCTATTTCAACTCAATTTCCGGAAACAGGAACAGCTACACTATCTTGGATGAAACACCAAGCCAATGGCCTCAATACTATGACCGGGATGAAATGCAACAATGAGGAAACCTCGTGTTCCCAAGTCTCGCTTCCAAGCCCTGTCAGTGATGATGAATCAATGGACATCAGCGCTCCAAGTGATGCCGACAATATGCAATATTCCCCTCGTGATGCGTCTATGACGCCTGAATTCACACGACAATCGAGAAGCAAATCCTCCGATGCGTTTGTTAACCCCACGGCACGGGAGAACACACGTAATGAACCCTCGGGACCTCGCAAGGCACCTCGGATCGTGATGGGATATCGCCGAGACTGCGAAAAGTGCCAGGCTGGAGTACCGGGACATTACCTTCATATTTTGCAACGTTGACATTTTTGCCCACATTACGACACAACACGATACTTGCGATACCCTTTGACTGGCAACCTTTATGTATTCGACAATTCTAATTACATCTCAGTCTATACGTCATAGGCTGACCATATTACTTTTGCATTGTTACAGGAGCAGGCGTTTAAGATGTATCCTTGGTTAAGAATATTTTTACCTTATAATACTAAACAACATTTGCTCACTATATCTGTCCTAGAGAAAGAAGCCAATGAATATTCAAATCCTATTAGTGGGACTCCTCCAACACGGTGGTCTGAATCGCATAAAATAGCTGTCGGATATCGTTGACATGGTGTAAGCTCTGTCATCTACCAAGAGAGGGGCTTGCCATTGTAAAAGAAACTCCATTGTAAGAGCTAAAAAAAAGGTGCTCCCCCGATGACTTGACCACAACTGTTGCTTCATCAAACGCGGCTCTTTGTCTCCCGACCCCTCAGGTACACACTTCGACTTTCTCCAACATCTCACTTCTTTTGCACTGGACTACCCACCTGCAATTCTGTCACCAACACCAACATGGCCAAAGCAAAACTTCCAAAATCTGCCAAGACACTCCGGAGGAAGCCCCAGATCACCCAGGTGAGACTGATGCTACGCGAGAAAACCTCACCACGATGTATTGCCAACTTCACCACCGGCACAAAACTATTGATTAAACCATAGGAGAAAGGCAGCCGAGCTAACGGGGGAGCTGTAGGCAAAAATTGACAATACCTACAGATCTAGCTGCTCACCCTGGCACGCGCCTCCACCACTACCAAGCCTGAGAGAAAGAGCTGGCTTCGCCGCAACAACCGAAGAAGCAGAAATCCCACTAGGACTAACCCCAGACCGACGCTTCGACGAAACAAAATATCCCGCCTACATGCAGTCCTACGAGATCGAAGTATCCTGGGGAAACTGGGTATACGTCGCATGTCCCAGCGCGAAAAACAAGTGTGACGAATGTGAACGCTACCCTTACCACCAGGGCTGCCTCATACTATCCGTTCACGGGAAATGCGAGAATCAGGTCCAGCCCTCAACAGCGAAGCGGCGAGCATCGATGGCCGTGTTCTTTGGTCCCGAGAACCCTTGCAATGTCGCAGTGGAGATTGATGAAGACCGGCACACGGCGCAGGTAGCCGAGCTCAAAGCCTGCATTGCGGCGCTTGTCAAGGCGATTAGTATCTTTGAAGACGAAAAGAGAGCCAGGTGTGAGATGGATCAGACTCGGCCTTTGCATACACTCGTCATTAAGTCCCATTCGGCGTACCTCGTGCAGGGTGCTACGGAGTGGTTGCCGAAGTGGAAGAGGAATGGGTGGAAGAATTGTAAGGGGCAGACTGTGGCGAATGATAGTTTGTGGCGGCTTGTGGATGTCTGGGTTAGGCACCTGGAGTCTGATGTGCAGGTGCTGTTCTGGCTTGTGCCCCGGGAGAGGAATCTTGTGGCTGAGTCCATGGCTCTGTGGCCTCTGCGCCAGCCACGCAAGCTTTCAAAACATTGAAAGAGTGTTCGTCGTCCTCAAGGGGGGTATACAAATGTGACTATTGTCTTATCGATACCAACCCCGTGTCTTTTTAAGATAGTTGATTACTCCGCATAGTTGGGAGCATAATTCAATCATAATAATGTGTATATGAAATAGATTTGTCAGAGAATAGCTCAGAAGAGCTCTATAACCACATCTCTTCGGATCTTCAAATGCAAGCGAGCAAGAGGAATTCAATCTCCGTGTCGATCTGACCCACCGGACATGCATGTCCGAACAACCAAACCTGCATTTGAACCCATCCGCCCGGACAGCTTCCGATCCGAGGGGCAGGCCAACTTGCACTGGAGACTTAGAATGAAACCTCATTTGGTTGTAGATATTAAATAATCGAGGAAAGAAACTCCTCTCATTACGTTCTCTCAAAGACAAAGTGGCAACCCTATTCGGCAGAGCCCTTAGCCGATCTCCAGTGCCGGACCGTTGAATGACGGGAGCGCGGTACTGCGTGCAGGCCACTATCCGACCCCGGAATTCCACCCGGCACTTCCTTTAAGAGGCGCCTCGGACTTTGATTTTTCTCTGGGGTTTCCTCTGGGGGTTTCGTCTTTTATTCCTTTTGTCTTGTGTCTGCCTCAGCTTCAGATTGAATATCCAGAGAAAGGGCTGCAACTTGACTCAGTAGACGCCGCGGTTGAAGATCTATAGAGCCGCCCGCCCATACAGCAAGAACCGAATCGAACGACCTCTCCAAAATAATGGCCTCTCCAATTCCCCGGGGTCTGAAGCAAGTGCTCCAGAAATCCCCCAACGACATCGTCATTCTCTCCTCCCTACGAACCCCAGTTACCCGCGCTAAAAAAGGCGGTTTTAAAGACGCCTACCCGGAAGAACTACTCGCCAACGTCTTGCGCGCAACCCTGAAAGCCAACCCCAACCTCGACCCAGCCCTGATCGACGATGTAACCATCGGCTCCGTCCTCCAGGAACTCGGCGGCGCCAAAGCAGGCCGCATGGCCCAGATCCACTCCGGATTCCCTCATTCTGTGCCCTTCAACACCATCAATCGGCAATGCTCGTCCGGCCTGGCCGCCATCACAGCCGTCGCATACGGCATCCGCGCAGGCGCAATTAACTCCGGTGTTGGCGGCGGCATGGAGTCCATGACTCGTAACTACGGGTCCCGCGCGATCCCTACCGTGCTGTGGCCCGAGCTGAAGGACTCGTACTCCCAGGACGCCCGCGACTGTATTATGCCCATGGGTCTGACGTCGGAGAACGTTGCAGCACGGTACGGGATCTCGCGCGCGGACCAGGATGCCTTCGCTGCAGACTCGCACAAAAAGGCCTCTGCGGCGCAGAAGGCAGGTCGTTTTGATTCGGAGATCGTCTCGGTGACTACGAAGTCGTTTGATCCTGAGCACCCTGATGCTGCACCGACGGACGTGACAGTTTCGCAGGATGATGGTATCCGCCACAACCTCTCTGTGGAGAAGATGGCTACTCTGAAGCCGGCTTTCAAGCCGGATGGGGCTAGCACTGCTGGTAACAGCTCGCAGGTGAGCGATGGTGCTGCCGCTGCGCTGCTGATGCGCCGATCAACGGCCGAGGAGCTGGGTCTGTCTGGCTCTATCAAGGCGCGCTGGGTGGCAACCGCTGTTGCGGGCTGCGCACCCGACGAGATGGGTGTTGGTCCTGCCGTTGCTATTCCCAAGCTTCTGGAGACTGTTGACGTCAAGGTTCCTGAAGTTGGTGTGTGGGAGATCAATGAGGCGTTTGCTTCGCAGGCTCTGTACAGTGTGCGCAAGCTCGGCATTGACGAGGCTAAGGTGAACCCCAACGGCGGTGCTATTGCTATTGGCCACCCTCTTGGTGCTACTGGTGCTCGTCAGCTTGCTGATCTCCTACCTGAGCTTGAGCGCAGTGGCCAGGATATCGGTGTTATTAGCATGTGCATCGGTACCGGTATGGGCATGGCTGGTATGTTCGTTCGCGAGTAAAAAAAAATCATTCAAGGGGATACCTTTCCAATACATATTATGATCAGCGATGCATGTATATAAATTTACCATACAATGTATGATTTCAATGCTTCAATCCATTACAATTCACTGGTAATGATTATTCAAGTGTACATACGCATTTTGCTAGCTTCCATATCTGCACAAAACGACCTAAGTAATAGCATGAGAGAGACTTGGACTATAATATACGGGAATTAATTCTATTCAATCGTGTAAATATGCAAATCGATTAACACTTATCAAAAGAAAATATCTATTCCCCTAGGGTCTATACTTGTAGCCACGGCGCCAAGCCACATCACGTGCCTCCGAGATTTGTTTCGCGGATCATCTCGCGGAAAGCAAAAGTTACCCAGAAACAACCACACCACAGCCATGCGCCCTGTAATGCGCCTCCCACTCCGGGAGGCATTGTATGTCTGCTCCGGCTGCAGGCAACAAACGATTCCCCGTACCGCAACACCCATTGCCACCGAATTCCGCCGCTACGCCAGCGACGGTATCCTCGAGCGGACCCGTCGCCAACTTTGGAACACTGAGAAACCCCCAGGCGCAGAGGACCCTTATAGCGGCGAATCTCAGCTTTTGCACAAGAAGGAAGAAGAGCAGAGGGACCTAGCTCCCGATGGCGAAGAATCGACGTTGGCCAAGGGCTACGAGCAGGCTGAGACCTGGGATGGATTGAGCACGATTGGGTTCATTCCCAAAGAAGCCTGGGTTTATAATGGGCCTAGTGAAGCCGATATGTACCAGCGGTAGGTTTTACTTTTTTCTGGATGGCTCTTTGATGGTTGTCTGTTATACTATCTTAATGAGCTGGAGGGAATTCTGTACTGATCGAATGTCATCTTTAGGTACGATGCCGGCTTCGTCTCTCGAGATATTCACAGTGCTGCGAATCAAGCAGCTATCGAGATCTGTCTATTGCAGCTGTGTGGGAAACCATTGGATGCTATGTACGACTTGAAGTACAGTGAAAATATGGGCAAAATGATCGACAGCTGCACAGTCGAGGGCTCGGAGGTAGAGACTATTCGATTCCCAAATCGGATCGTTAAGCAAAAGATCCTATTTGTGTTCGAAAATATCGGTGAATGGCAGCAGTCTCGACCTACCCAGAAATACGAGCCTGTGCAGAATCACGGAAAGAAGCGCGATCAGAAGAAGTCGTGGAACCACCTCTCATTAGCTGACCCGGAGATCAAGTTTGCTGTTCGTATCCCCCCTCACAAATTAATATACACTCTTCATACTAACCGAAAGTAATCCAGTTTGCCAAACGTGTCTCCGCATTGACCGCCCGTCGCATCCCTGACAAGGTTATCAGCTCATCTGCCACTGTAGGAGACTTCGTGGCCGCGATGTCAACCGACTTGAAGGAAAAGCCTCCAAATGTCGTTAGGAAACTTGCCAGGAGGAAGGCTGCGGGTGTCCTGCCCCCCAACATCAAGTTCTCTGGCAAGCGCATCAACAAGTTCACCAACGATGAAGACTATGGAAGCAAGAAGGTGATTCAGACTGAACTGTACAACAGGGGTCTCGTTATCCCAAGCAAGTAGCCTCTCCAATCATATTTGGGGTTAGAGCTGCATAATATACCTTGGCGAATCGGTTGATATCGTTCAAGCCATGCTCTGTTGTAAAGGCCTCTGTGGTGCACGCATGGGGTGCGAGGGCATGGCAATGGCGCGGGGGTGCTTTCTCTACTAGCATCATGATATCTTGTGTATACTAGAAATACTTTTCAACTTTCAATTGCATTTTCATCCGAGACTCATGGCTCATTTTAATAGATCGTTACTAGTCTGCGCAATGCCTGGTTTACGATAAAAGGCCCATGGCTAACTGCATACCAATGTCAATATCTCATGCCTCCACCGGGGGGAATCTGAATCATCTTTCATTAGGCTTTTTAGCAATAGTAGTTTTATCGTCGTGCTGATGCAGGGATAGTGAATCCTCTCGTCATAAAATCACTGCCCTTCGCTCCATCCTCTCGCTTTTTCGTATAGAGACTATCAATGCTGTCACTCATCCCCCCCATCTTCCGTCGCTTCTTCTTCTCATCCTGCTCACCCAATACGCGCGCTGTCAATTTCGCAGTCGCCGGATTCTTAATTCCATTTCCAGGCGTGGGGGTAGAGGTGTTGCTCCGGCTGGTAGTCGCTTGCGTCTTGGGATTGTCAGTTGAGACTGCGGATTCAGTGGTCACCGTAGTATCAGCGGACGCATCAGCGGCAGCATTCTTCTTCCGCTTCTTGGAGCCTGGCGCTTTCTTAAGAGAATGGGTCAAGCCTTGTTCCGCGAGGTTCTGAGCGCGAGCGATGAGTCGCTGCTTATCTTCTTCTTTGGTAGGAAGGATGGTGATGATGTTGTCTTCGGAGTAGGATTCGTTGCACTGATTAGCGGCGAAGATATATGTTAGTATCCAAGTTCGTTGTTTTGTGAAACTCCTAGTATCCAAACTCTCTACGTACCTGCAAACACTTGTCTCCCTTCACCTGGCGAATTGCCTCCTCTGCGAAAACATGTCCACAGGGCACCAAGTAGACCGACTTGACCGCCGGGCCCAGTGACTTGGCTGTGACAGGACAGATCCAGCCCTCCGTGCGCCCGTGGCGGTTAGCATGCGCGCGGTCAGACTGGTGCTCGGAGCGCTCGGTATCAATCTCAAAATGTAACTCGACGACATCGCGCAGCGACTTCACGCGCCCGCATAGGACTTCTTCGCAGTCGGCCTTGGAGCTAATGCCCTCGGCGTCGTCGCCTGGGAGCAGGAATTCGAGGACAGCATCCTTGTTGTAGAGATTTCCCGAGGAGTCGGAGACAACTGGTCGGGTGAGAGGTTTATGTGAGAGCGGGCAGTTTGTCCACGCGTGTTCCTGTTGCTCGCGCTGGGTTTCTTTCAGTTGGGCGGTGCTGGGGGCGCGGGCTGCTTCCTTGACCAGCTCGCGGCGGGTGGGAATACTAGGAAGAAGGTTAGATTTGTGGTGCTAGTATGAGGCGTCGCAATTTCATAGAGGCTTTTCAAGCTTACCTGCCACCGTCATTACCCATGGTGGATGCAGATGTAGGTTGCGCAGATCGATTTGCCACGATAAGACAAGATAAAGGCCGTCTATACGACCGCCCTCTAGACCGCCCATACACTGCTCGGGGGAATAGAGATGCAGGCCATGGAACTTTTGCCGGTTCCCATATAATAAGCAGATCTCGATCTCACCCGATTCATCTAGTTTTTCCTCAAATTAATAATCCCGATAGCGGAGAACTTTCTGACGCCCAAGATTCTCGTGGCAAAAATCATGGGAAGAAGTTCCTGGCGTGCCAAAAGCTGCCGGACATGTATCGCAAGAAAGGTTAAAGTAAGGACATGGCCATACATGCCCTTTCATTTGTATCTGAAAATACGTGCATACCCTCCCTTGTAAATCACTGGGTATGTTCAAATGTATATGACAAGACCTATCAACTGCGGTACCGGAGAAAACTAAAAGATTCCCTTCACGGGGTACATACCAAGTCATACGTACTTGAACATACGCAGGGATTTAAAGGGGAAGTTCTCCATGGACGTTCAAATACAAATGAAAGGGAATGTACAAGCTCACACTCTCAATCGAGTACTGAATATCTCCAGTGCGATAAACACCAGCCGCAATGTTTACGATGTCAGTCATCCAGCAGGACCTGTGGTGGCTATCTGTATCCAAACCCGTAAGTGCATACATAGTGTTTCAGGTATGAGATGTCAGAGTCTGACTGCCCACGGACGAGCAGCGGACCAAACAGAGCCCAAATAACAGGGAACTTAAGTGCATATGGCAATGAAAAATCGCTGGTAATGCATCAGTCGCAAAGACAGCTCATATCTCTGTTTTTGAATGATTATCTTCCACCGTGTGCATCTGGCTCGGTCTCGTATCAGTCGCCTGTCTACTGGGCCGAGACATTTTTCAGTTTTCTTGATTCTCAGTCGACCATTGTAAATTATTCTCTGTTTGCTCTGACTCTGGCTCACCTGGGTAGTTCAAAATGTGATGCTACACTGGCACAGCAAGGTAGACACTATTATGGTCTCGCAATGCAAAATATCTGTGCATTACGAACACTCGAGCATCCTACATCTCTGATTCGGACCGGCATGATCCTGGCCCTCTATGAGGTGTACAGCCACCCGTTAGGGAGTGAAAACTCATGGCAGGTCCATGTACAGGGCGCTTATAATCTCATGCAGGCGTCAAAGCTCCCACATCACGCTCTTAGCAGGCATGACCGTCGTCGGCTTTTCACAATCGAGGTAGGTTAAACGTCTACTGGCTTTTCTACTCTCACTGCTAACTACTTGCAGTTTCTCCGTCTGTGTATGAGCGAACAAAGGATTGATTCTTCCAGTCTTTATTGTCAACCAAAAGGACTATCGCCTGACATGTTCGATCGTCTTCTCGAAATTTTGTGCCAGACTGCCTACTTACTTGTGCCTCTGCAAGAGAGGAATTCTCATAATGAAATAAGCAGAAATAGTGCTAATACCCTATTACAACAGTCCGTTTACAACGAAGGACAACTCTTGACATGGTTTCATGAATTGCAACTTGAAGATGGCAGTCGGCCTCTCTCCGTCTCTCAAAATATGCTGGACGATACACTAGAAAGCACTCAAGAGACGATAAATTATACGAACTCTTCTAGCATACCACTTTTAGCATTGTACTGGCTCGGCCTGGTGGTGGTCTACACTTCAATAGCCAAGGCACTACGTATCCTCATCCGGGAAGGTGATGAGCGTTCATGCTTGAAGAAAAAGCTAGAAACAGCAGAGCTGCTTTGTTATCGATTAGCCAACCACCTTTCACAATGGCATACAAGATGCGTGGGGGTGGGCCAGGGGACTTCTATACTACTGATGGCGACATCTTTGGCGGTAAAAAACATCTGTCAATATTTGCAGGGCAACTTGAGAATTGTAGATAACTAGCTATATGAAACCTTTAAACCACCAGTTTATTTCATCTAACACTTGTACTATCAAGGTTTTCTATCTCGTATAAAATAGGACTTTGAAAATTCAATAACATAGTGGTGGACATCTAGTACGAAAACTTTTGACCGACAAGTTCCTCACTCAGAGCCCACAGCCTTTCTGCATTGTTCGGGTCGAGTGCGTAGTCGGCCGCCTCACCATTACTCACCTGGTTGTTAACCAGATATGATCCATTGCTGCCTGTACGGCATTGTTCAGCATCAGATATTTCCACCATATCACGAAGAGATGCAGGCTTACCTTCAATGCTTGGATCGTACGCAGCCACGATCAAAGTAGCCGCTGCCTGGGTCAGAGACTTCCAGTTCGAGTCTAGATCGTAATTTGTCGATCCATCTGCGTTTAGATATCCTGTGCATGGTAAGTCAAGCTCAAAATTGAAGCAAAGAATTAGAAATACCAGCTTTCACCATTTCTTCCTGTTTCAAATTTCTACTAATCCCAGTTATAATACGCCCTGGGTAGAGACTGAATGACTTTACGCCTTTGTCTCCCAGTTTCGCCGCCAATGACACCGAGAAAAGTATATTGGCGGTTTTACTTTGACCGTAGGCCTGCCACTTGTCGTAACTTTTCCCATCCTGCAATAAGAGGTCACTCAGTTCCCCATAAAACTGAGTATGAGCAAAGGAAATGTACGAACCTGAAAGTTGTAGTCGTCGAAACGGACAGGCCCTCTTTTATGTCCAAGACTGCTCACATTTATCACCTTGACTTCACGGCTCAGTCCCTTTTTGCTCAAAATCAGGTTCGTGAAGAGGAAATGGCCAATATGATTTGTTCCAAATTGCAACTCCAACTGTTCTTTTGTAACGCCATATGGTGTGGCCATTGTACCCGCATTATTGACGAGGATATCAATGTGGTCAGGCAGGGCATTGACCTCACCGGCAGCTTTACGAATGCTTTCCTGGGAACTCAGGTCAAGTGCAAGAAGTGTGATTTTAGCATTCGGATTTTCAGCCTTGATTGCGTCTTTGGCTGCCTGAAGGTTCTTGATTGTGCGGCCAGCGAGGATGAGCAGTTCTGGCGAGTGTCGAGATATCTGTAGTGCTGCCTCTCCTCCTATGCTGCCGGGGGTCACACCGGTAATGAGAACTGTATATGTCACCATTTCTTATTTCTGCTGCTACTTTGTGGATCTATATTTACCTCTGCTTCCCTGTATTTGGCTTGAAAGGTCTTTGGTGACTTCCTCACTGGTGGATTTTGCCGTGTAGCGAGTCATGTTTGCAATTTTTCTTTCCTTTGAATAGAGGATGAATATAAGAAGAAAACTAATTGTTTTATTGAATTTCAACACAGTATTTACAGCGGCTTAGATATCTATTGTCCCTTGTCCACAGCCCTTGATGACGAAATTCTGTGGAACGGGCTTCGGTGTTATAACAGCTGTGATTGGCAGTTCTCAACTGATTCGGAATTACCATACTAACTCCAGATAATTCTGTAAATATTCTCTTAACTCCTTGTAAAGCCGATTGTGAAGCCGATTGTGAGCCCAAGAAATATCTCTACCACATGGGACTGACAGCTCTTGGTTCTCAACTACAGTCCTATGCTTGATGCATGTGTCATTTGTCCCATCGGTTTACTCATTCAGACAATATTTGAAGGTTCTTTACGTTCAGGTCTCTCATGAAACGACTATTTACATATATTAAAAGTCATCTTACCTACACTGGCCTTCAGAACTCATCAATTGGTACAGATAAATTCAAAGTAATTGATTGTACAAAAGAAAAAAATTATGGTTCTCCAATCTAGCATAGCCTCGTTTATCTATATAATTTAGTTTAAATGCCACAAAGTAGCTCATCATGCCTCAGAATGCACCTTGTCAAGAAACTGTCGAATATCTGTAATGCACCTCTCTCTATCCGTCTGATACAACCCTATTACAACAACCACATATTAGAAACTGTGCATGAACATCACACATAGGCGAAGGAAAAGAAAGAGAAGAAAAAAAACATACCATGTGCCGAACCTTCGTACACCTTTAATTCACAATCACTCTTTGAGAGCAAATCCATAACATACGCCGGACTCTTATCAACCGGATTCGCTGCATCTTCCGACCCGTGCAGCATCAAAACCGGAATATCACACCATTCCCGCCCAAACTTACGCAGCGAATCGGTGAGATCTCTATCCAGGAATATCTGCACAGTACGTACAACTGCCAGAGGGTCCACTTCAGCGATTGCCATTCGTTCAAACCGCGCCCTTTCATAATGGGTCAGCGTGTTCTGAAACGCTGACGCGCCGAAGATGACGTCCATAGTGGACTGAACCGCCTCACCAAAGTTTTGGCGGAGATGGCTGAGGAGTTTATCCCAATAGGCATGTGGAGGGCCCCAGGGTTTTGATTCTGTGAGCATGG
Organism: Mycosphaerella populi pn0402; assembly: GCA_002153405.1. Classification (NCBI taxonomy): domain Eukaryota; kingdom Fungi; phylum Ascomycota; class Dothideomycetes; order Mycosphaerellales; family Mycosphaerellaceae; genus Mycosphaerella; species Mycosphaerella populi. The sequence goes on along the minus strand of KZ118980.1, from coordinate 145,135 downwards.
GGATGGGAAGAGAAGAGCAGAGGAAAATAAGACCCTTGCATCTGCGGCCGAGAGAGCCTGTTGGGTCGTTTAATATCATCTGCACAATCTCTCCACAACCAAGACTAGTTCCTATACCAACAAACTCTCCTTCTCTGGAAACGAATTCAGCAGAGCTAACTATATGGCCCAAATCGTCTGCGAACACGGAATAGTCGATGCTCGGCTGGCTAGCAGAAGTGGGCCCGCTCCATTCACTTTTTCCATATCCGCGTCTGTCGGGTAGAATGCACTGGTAGAGATGAGACTCACAAAGGCAAGTGGCGATGTCATCGTACATGTGGCTGGAGAACGGCCAGCCTGCTGAGAAAACAAGTCCTGGCTTGTTGTTGCTGCCGCTGCTGTTGAGATATGTTTGACTAGCAGCAGCAGTAGTGCCGTGGGTGCGGAAACCCAATGGTGAGAGCTGCGGGCAATAATTGCGGTAGAATAACATTGCACCGTCGTACTTGCTTTTGACGTAGGGCATTTTTGTGCTTTGGGGAGAGATGCTTATGGTGTAAGGACAGGTCGACAGCTAAAAGCCCTGGAGGGAGAAAGAACTGTTGAAAAACAGATAATGGAGACCACTCCAGTTCCATATTTATACAAGATCCGGCCCCTGGACTTGAAATGATTTTTTAGCTCAGATTCCTTTGCCTTTGATGATCATTAACAATATATTTGAGGGATCTCGGTTTTATTTGAGCGTTGATTGGTCATGTACATAGTAGTTGCTCAGTATTGCGCTAGTAATCAATACCAAAAATACGATTCGTGCCTTACTTTTCCAGTCTGGGATCCTTAATAATGTCTCTTTGCCATAACTAGTTGGTGAATGCAACATGAGTATATGCACTAGCAACGCTCATTGATGCTAGTTTCTATTGAAATGGGGATCACAAATAGGGAGAGTGTCACACGCGGCCAAGCTACACGACATGGATGTCGTTGTAGGTACGTACTCAAATGGCAAAGTGAACTAAGCCAAGGGGAAGAAATAGGACGAGACGAAAGATACCCAATGTTAATAGCTGAAGAGCATGGCGGCTCAATCGGGCCTAAACAGCTTTTCAGTCGTATTCCAAGGTTTGATCGTACGAACGTATCTTACTTCGTATCTTCCTGCTTATATTGAAATATATGTGATTTGGTACGTACATAAGAACTATCAATCCATTCCTCGAATATCTGATTGTATCCCTTTGAATATCATGGAGTAGACATAAGAAGAAAGTATGCACTACTTTTTTTTTAAAGCGTTATTATATGACGGGGAACAAATTTTCTTATATAGGTGATGGACAGGATCATTCATACGTAACCAGAAGGATGGTCCATTTACAAACTATTTATGAGGCCTATAACCAATTTAGCCTCTGTCGTATTCATCTATGCTCCGAATCCTTTCCAGGCATCCCGACTCGAAAGAGGACGCCGATGCTTCACTGTGACGCAGCCTCGGGCTATATGAATTCCCGAATTTCATTTCCTTCCTTCCCTTCCACAAACCCCATCATCTCTGTTGTCCGGTCTCTGATTTCTCGTCATTCTACCCCGTCTCTCTATTCCACGAGTTTACCTCATCTTTTGTGTCCAACATTTTACACTCTATCTCGCGCGTCCGATACCGACACGATGACATCGCCAAAGCGTCTCCGTCCCAAACTCCCTAGTTTGAAAAATGCTTTCGAGGGACTTGATATCACCCACTCTCGCGTGAATCCTTCTCCCACACAGAATATCAATCTTGGACGTTCTATTCGGCACATGATGACACGCTCTCCGCTTGAGTCGTGGCACGATCTCTCGCTCTGTCAGGGGACATGAGATTAGCCTAACTATCTCGCATGACGAGTGCTACGACCACAAGGTTGCTCACAAAGAATTCGACCCCGATGTCCTTTCCCAGAGATGAAGGAACTCATAGGACAGCTTCAAGATCTCCTCAAACATCCATCCAACGCCGAACATAAGGCATCCTTTGATGATCACATTCTAGAGTCATTGACTCGCATGGTTTATGGCTCCAACCTGATAGAGCATGCTGGAGCTGGCTTTGACATCACATGGAATTTGTGCATGAAGACTTTTAAGGGTGAAGCAGTCCTTGATGAAATTGACGAACGCGACAAAGAGTACCAAAGCATTAAACTCGAACGCTCCCATGCAAAATTGCCCAACAACTCTATAGAAATTCTCCGCAGCCGTCGTGAAATTATCCAACACGCTAAGGCTGCCGAATACATCATCAAAACCCTATGCCTACAGGACCATGAACTATCCGAAGAGATCAGTCTAGAAACTCATAGCATCCTCACCTACAAAGTTGATGCCGAGAGCATGCCATGGTCCCAGTACAGCGGCGTCTATCGTACAGTCAGCGTGACTACAGGCCTAACCGCATTTGCACCTGTATCGTCCATCCCAATGCTGATGAAAAAGGTGATCAAGGAGCTTCAGAGCGATCTCAGGGAAGCGACGGAAAGTGGCAGCATCGACCCGATCAAGCTCGCTGCCAAGTATTCGCATATTTTTGTAAATATACATCCTTTTCTTGATGGCAATGAACGTATGTGCCGTTTGATTCTCAATGCCATGCTGCTGAAATTCGGAAATTTTATTGTCTGTCTTGGTGAGGATATACCTGGGCGTGATGCGTATCTTGAAGTTGTCACTGCTGCAAGCCAACTGGAAGCCACATATGATGGCCGTGAAGAGGAAGAGAAACCTGTGATGTTCAAGGAGGTAGCAAGTTTTGTGTTATCATACGCCAAAGACAGCCTAGAGAAACTTATTACTGCTGTCAAGAATGTTTAAGGAAGCGGGTAGTCTCGTGTTATTGCGTGTTTTTGTTTCCACTTGCGTTTCTACTGGTATTCCTACTTGCGTTTTTGTTTCTACCATTATTCTTAGATGATTTAACTATGCTCGGTGTTTTCGGATTGTCTAAATTTCAGCGAGTATGAGGAAAGACATTCACAATTCAAATTTAGTCTTCAGCCGGTCAACAAGATTGTACAAACAGGGCAGCGTACAACAGACGAAGTGAAGAAGCTGATAAGAAAGGAAATAGCACGATTTGATCATCCTGAATGCGAGGTAAATATGAAGAGTTATGTATATGCAAAAAGGCAGATTACGAGTTCATAGCCTGCGAGTATTGAACTTTGAATTCAAGTAAGCATAATCTTTCCCTGTCAAGAGAGTTATTTAGTGTGCTTTTCCAGTTTTGAAATCTCGCAAATGCTACTGAATTTGATAAAAAATCTAATAATTTGAGAATCATTTACTGAGCAGAGTCGATGCCTTCCAGTATACTGAAATAGGACAGAGAGGTGGAGGCGCAATGCGCCAAGGCCCCCCCATCTGCGCCTCTTTACCGGTCCCACACTTCTTGATCTGTTCCTCGTGTGCTTTGTCCCCATTTGGGGGGGCTTAATAGCTTAATCTTGCTTAATTTTCCTTCAGGTCGTGGTTAAATTTCACGAGTTCTATGAATATGTCCAGCCCTACGGAAGAACCCGTGGCTGAAATGCTTTGAACCCCGGGATTCTCGGAAGCGCCAGCAAATCTTGAGTTTCCATTGGCCCCACGCACGAGGCTATACCGCTACATGGAAGATCGCAAGATGGGCTACCTGTGCGTAAGGTCCATAAATGGCTACCCCTGCGAGCTATAAATTGTAATCGAGACCATACTCTCATCGAATACTTGGATCAACTTCGGATACGCAAGAATTTGGTTGACTAGGGCACAGCCTGTTCGAAGGCTGCGAATGGGCGTCACAGCCACTGATCGACACTGACATCCGCCCCCAATGCTCGTTTCAGCCCCCAAAATTAGGCAGGATAAAATCTAAAGCCTCCGCCAAGAAATAGATTACAGTACTATATACAGTAGTTACAACAACCCCCCTTATAGACCTTGGTTATGTGGTAATTTACGGCCACAGTACAAGATTCCATCTATCTCTGAGCACCTTCTATACGGAATACGATGCTCACGGCTGTGCAAAGAGAGGGGCCAGCCCCATTTGTTTAAAACCCTTGGTTTCCCGGCGAAAGACTTGCCTCCTTCATCACTCTCAGTAGCAGCTCATCAAACCTATCCGCTTATCACCGCATCTATAACCTAGTCATGGGTCTTCTTCGTACCGGACTTATTGGAGCCATCGGCTACCAAATGGGCAAGAGGTTAGAACTATCAATTCCGAGGGTTTTCCGGCCCCTCATATGAATGATTACTGACAAATACAAACAGAAGCGATAGCAACAACAATAACAACAACAACTATCAGCAAGGCCCTCCTCCTCAGCAGGGTTACTACTACCCTCCCCAGCAGCAGGGCTACTACCAGCAGCCCCAGCAGCAGCAGCCCTATGGTCAGCAAGGCTACCAGCAGGGACCTCCTCAGGGATACTACCAGCAACCACAACAACACCACCACCACAACGGCGGTCAGAGCCGTGATATGAACTACCAAGGCCAGCCCAGCAGCCAGCAGGGCCCTCCTCCTCAATACACCCCCAACAACGGTTATCAGTCTCGCCCCAACGAGAAGCGCTAAGCTACATTGGGTATGATTTATATATCTACTCAAAGCTTAGAAGATATTTTCATAGACGGAGTCACGATGGTACATTAATTTGCATATCAAAATTATCTTTTGGGATTGTTGGGGTTCTTTTGCGGGGTTGCCTTGTCTTGCGCGCTGTCTTCTTCTTTTTTTTCTTTCTCATGCCAATGACAGAATGTGATACCACAAGTGAAGAGGATTCATTCGTTACAAGTCTTCATACTATGCCGACGCAAAAATGTGTCAACTTCCTACTGTAGCTTCATGCAAATAGCCGTATTCTTGATGGACAGTGGACACAAGCAGGGCTTGGGCCATATGGTGATATGGCGACCAGAGATGCCTATTTTCTTTACCTCTTGATGGAATCTAAGGTAGAACACTTCTACACTGGTTCTATCATATCTAATAGCATTCCAAGTCTATGAATATGCTCCTAGAAATGATAATTCCATCCACAGAATTGTATGGAGCCAACCACTGCGATAAACAGATTAGTCAGCACGATAAGATCCCCCGTATCAACAGCTGGCCCGTAGCTCTCTCCACACTTCCTCAAGCTCAATGCCTCAAACATGAGACTCCCTCAGTCGCTCTTGTTGCTGGCGGTGGCCGGGTCATCTGCCCGAGCCAGCAGTGATAAGACTACTCGACCCCGTGGTGTATCCCCAGAATGTAAGTCTCTCAAGACCCCATCTCCACTTCGACAAGGTGTCCATACCGGACCATCAATAGAGCAAACAAGCCCTAGAATCCCCATTACGAGCCCACTCCACCTCCATAAGAACCAATTACCACTGACACTTCATAACCACAGTCGCCAAGTTCTACCAGGACCCCGAAACCTTCAGCTGTATCTCTGATCCAGACGTCAAGATCCCATTCACGGCCGTCAACGACAACTTCTGCGACTGCCCCGATGGTAGCGACGAGCCTGGCACTTCGGCCTGCTCACACCTGTCCCGAAACACCCTGCTCTCCGTCGCAGAACGACCAGGCCACAGCGACTCAACCCTTAATATCGCTCTGCCGGGCTTCTACTGCAAGAACAAGGGCCACAAGCCCTCGTACGTGCCCTTCCAGCGGGTAAATGACGGTGTGTGCGATTACGAGCTATGCTGTGACGGCAGCGACGAGTGGGCGCACGTTGGCGGGACCAAGTGCGAGGACCGCTGCAAGGAGATCGGCAAGCAGTGGCGCAAGCAGGAGGAGAAGCGACAGAAGTCGATGACAGCAGCGCTGAAGAAGAAGAAGGAGCTGCTGATTGTGGCGGCAAAGGAGGAGCAGGAGATTAAGGAGAAGATTGCGGCACTGGAGAAGGAGGTGCAGGGTGCGGAGGCTAATGTGCAGACTTTGGAAGCTAGTCTGAAGGTTGTTGAGGAGCAGGAGCGCAAGGTTGCGCCGACGAAGGGACAGGGTAAGGTTGGGGCTTTGGCTGGGTTGGCAAAGGGTCGAGTCGATGAGTTGAGAGAGGGGTTGTTAGAAGTTCGATTGCAGAGGGATGAGACGAGAATGCGGTTGAAAGAGCTTGAGGATATCTTGTCCAAGTTTAAGGTCGAATATAACCCCAATTTCAACGACGAGGGTGTTAAGCGTGCGGTCCGCAGCTGGGAGGATTATGCTGCTCGTGAAATTGCGGAAAGCACGGGTACTTCTGATGCTGATTTGGATGATATTGCCAAGGCTGATGGCAAAGATGCTGGTATTGACTGGGAACACTGGGAGAACCAGGAGGATGGTTGTGCTGATTCCGATTTTGGTAAGATCCATATTCATGACAGTAAGTTGTGGGTTGTCATGCTGACGAAAACAACAGTGTACAAGCTTGCGGCGTATCTCCCACCTTTCCTGGTTGAGTTTATCGAAGACAAGGCTATTTCTATCAAGGTCTTCCTTGAAGACACTGGATTTATCGCCAAGAGCAGCAGCTCCACTGCCTCCGAGTCCAAGGTTGTCACTGCGGCACGAGATGCCCTCAAGGCCGCCGAAGACTCTCTGAGAGACGTCCAGAAAAAAATCCGCAATAAGCGTGACGATCTCGAGAAGGACTATGGCAAGTCTGGCATCTTCCGTGCTCTTCAGGATACCTGTATCTCCAAGGATGCAGGTGAGTACACATACGAGCACTGCTTCCTGAGTAGCACGAAGCAAATCCAAAAGAAGGGCCACGGCTCCATGTCTATGGGCAAATTTTCCCGCATCGGGTCTACCACTGTAGAGGAACTCAACGAAGCTGGCGATATCGTTACCGTCGAGAAGGTTGCGCTCGAGTACGAGCATGGCCAGCATTGCTGGAATGGCCCGAATCGCTCCACCAAGGTTATTCTGGAATGTGGAGAGGAGAACGAGATCTTGAAAACCACTGAGGATGAGAAATGTGTCTACTCTATGCTTGTTACTACGCCTGCTGTCTGTCCTGGAGGTGAGGAGGATGGCAACGCTGCTTCTAGAAAGGACGAACTGTGAACCACGCATAGATAGATCCATGTTCTTTTTCATGTTTCTTCATGTTTGTGAATGTATCAATGCACGTGCCGATTTGTACACAGTTCTTTTTAGATTTGAGAAACAAGATTTTTCAAGATATCTTTTATCGATGCAATTATAGCGCACTCATTTTTTGTCACATTGTTTCCTGGTCTGAAAATCCCAAACATTATGATGATGCAAGTCGGCTTGCTCAGTTATGGAAGGGCCGTGAGGGTTACGTGACACCGCTAAATTAAACAAGTTCGTTCCTGGAGAAACCTTTAAAGGAAATCTACACGCCTAATCCGAGATAGGTATCTCGTTACCTTGCAAGACCTAGATGTGTGTATGCAGTGGAAATCACCGATAAAGAACTTGAAGAATCGAAAAAGAATCATACAAGATAATGGATCACTAGCTACGTTTGCAGGAATGATTTGAGCGACAATGACATCGTCTTTTCTGGATTGATATTGTACTCTAGCCATATACATGAGGTTGTCATAGGATCTGACTGAAACTCTGCCCTGTCCAAAAGACTCCAGAGTCCCGGATCACAGCGTAAAAACCATATTGATCATTATAGCAAACAAGGAACCAGCAAAGAGGCCTGTATTACCAGCCTAGTTAGAGAGCAACGGAAGTCCAGGCCGAGTATGAGTAGTTGAGTTGCTGGAGGAGGACGGCGGCAGAGAGGATGTGCAGTTGAGTGGCTTAGTGCTGGTAAATTATCAGAATTCAGATATCACGAGGCAATCAACATAAGAACAAATATGACCTATGTGATCAAGGGCACGGGATACGTACGCCACAGCTGGTGCAGGAGCAAGAGTTGCAGTTGCCGGAGCAAGAGCAGCTGGCACAAGAGCAGGGAGACATGTTGATAGATTGGTTGGTAGAGTCCGAAAAGATTTGACTGAGTTTGTTGGTTGTAAGCGTGGATAATTCTAAAAAAGACAGAAGACCGAGGGTAATGAGGCCTTCTTTATAGTTCTTCTTCCCAGCGATGACGGTAGATATAGAACCCGGCAGACGGCCCAACCGCGCTATTTTCGCGGTTTCTGTACCCCAAATTAGCATGTTTTGTTTTTCCTGACGTTGAACCCTGCCTGGTTCCATATCGGAGATTCCATATAGGGACAAGGCAACTCCTCCATTACATCGCGTGGTCAAATCAGATGAGAACCCAAGGCAGAGGTAGCGCCTCCCCTCACGCTGTTTCTCCACCCTCTCTCACGCGCTATCCGCCTACGCCCGTACGCCAACTCTAACGCTCGTACCAATAAGCGGGATGACTGCCAGCGTCAATAACCAATTGAAAGAGCAGGGTATCGCAGCCGGGTCGAGGCCCAAGTACTTGCATAAGTGGAGAGGGGGGTTGCTTTGCTTTGCTCCCATCCTATTTTCTGATGTGGAGATGTTGCCTTCCGTCGCCTCTCGCCTCTGGCCCGGCATCTAGGGCTGTGGATCGATGCTGTGCGCAACGCATGGGCGGGTTACACGGTATGATGTGGAATAATCAGAGAGGCTGAGTTGGGTTCTTGCTTATGGTCATACGTTGCCTTGGTTTTCTGATTCTTTGTTTCTGAGCAAATGGCTGCTGCTATTGGCTACCTACCTACCTGGCCCGGGTGTCTCTTGACACCTCTTTTGTGGCTTTACGTTATAAGGTGGCCTACTATGAGACAAAACTGGGTTGACCCAGGTTTGCAAGCTAGCAGTTGCTGTATGGAGCTGTTTGCAATCCTTCCTCTATCATAGGTAAGGTAAATCCCGGGGCGATGTGGACCGGGTGAAAGCATGCGGATCAAGGCACCGTATGATACGGGTTTCCTATGCTTTCCCTTCTCGTCTCACTTCTTAGCGGAGTGACTCAAGTGGAGAATATGATGCCTTGCTACATTCGCTTTGTATTCCTTTACGTGGATCCACGTATCTGCTCCGGTGTCTGGGAATACATACTAGGTTCGCTGGACCTCGGGACGGGCCTCGACTAATGGGTTCGCAAATGGAGACTAATTTGCGTTTTAAATGCGTTATTTTACCTGAGCGTATATTTTACGGCGCCAGGGGCGGCGAATCTCCGTATTTTTGTCGAACAGCCTATGAGAACGCTTGTTGGTGCGCGGATTGGGGACCTTGGAGGAGGGTCGCCGTAAGGCCTCATTGGCAGATACTGGGCGGCCAGTTCCAGGTGTGTGTTTTTCAAAATCCACCAAGGTGGAGTTCGTCTTCCTATTTTCTCTCGTCTGTGGGCTTCTCTAGGAAGTAATGATGACACTAGAAGGGGACAGGGAGATGGAGATGGAGGTTTGGGTTTGCGGTATCATCAGAAGCGAGGATTTCGGACAAAAGAGATCAGCAACCCTTCATTTTGAGGATAATGAAAATCTTAATCTTATAATTTCTATACTACGACATATTATAACTGTCTTCAGCTTCGTACCCCTGTCTTAGTCGATCTGATAATAGCACGCACTGGAGCTATCATTGCCCTATCCACGGGAAGCTGCGTTCCAACGCACGGCTGCAAGATCGCGCCCGAAAGGCTCTTTAGATCCACTTCAAGATGAATTCTGTATCCTTGGAGTAATCCCTTGCAGAAGCGCCAAGATGGGTGGAGTGTTTCATCCTGCGCTCACGTACGCAACTGGAAGCTATCGGATCATATCATACCCTGTTGTGCCACGGACCCTCCCGACATGCAGGTTATGTGATAATCATTGGCCCCGTCAATTTTCTTTTCAGAGGTCAAAACATTCACGGGCCGCTGAAAGCCTTCTGTAATCGGAGTCAAGTTTCTGGGGCTGTGAAGGATAGAGTTTTGAAATAGAGTCTAAGGTTCATATGAAAAGCCTGTTCAATTAGAATCAGCCGCCCAAGCCGAAATAAATAATGTAGAGAATGTGGAGTCTTGCCCCATAAGGGAACCGTAACGATGAATTGGAGAACCAGGCATCAGGATCCTAGACCAGCGGTGATGAGGATGGGGCTATTCTCGGTGAGTGATGTATGGGATTAGCCGATGACCCTGTAACGCTGTGCCCAAATCCCGGACGAGAAATGCCCGGGGAGGAGAAGGAACTACGTCAGTTGAAGAGACAACACATACCATGAGGTACCTGCGAACGGGTAATGTTTACAAGATAGTTGTTTTGGGTGGCTAGGAATAGCTATAGATGCTTGCTGTACAGCCGTTACGATCGTCTATCTCCACCAAGTTTAAATATCTTGATGAGTGGGTTTGATGCCCCCAAGGTACTTGAAAAAGAAGAATAAAAGTGGTTGAACAGCCCGTGGTCAAGATTGCCTCGGAATATGATCGACTAGTTACATCCGGGAAAATGACATCGAAACTTCGCCTTGCGACTCATTTTCTCGCCCAACACGTAATTCCTCGCTCATGAGTACCGACGGGTCTGATCTTCGAATCAAATAAGTGCAAGCACAAGAATGGAGGGCTGCATGACCCTATACCATCCAGAAATCACTTCCGGGCGATTCATTTATTTCTGGGATAAGTCAGTTCACGATGCTATGGCCCAACATAGAAATCACGTCACGTACGGGGCACTGGCAGCTGCCAGCAGGGCAGGCGCACGAAGCACCGCAGCTGCAAGTGTGGTCAGGACCTATCGTTTGTGGTTAATGAACAGTCGCGAAAGAGGCACAAAATTCGTGGGAGAATGCGGGTGGTCAACCCCCGCCATGACCCCGCCCCGTCACTGCTGATTCTGCGCCAGGCAATAAGAGCAGGGATCTGACTTGTGATACAGAGCTGATAGGAGAGACACTCACCCATGTTGATGGAGGTTTTTTTTGATTGGAAAAGGTGGGAGCTTGGTTGCTGGAGTTGGATAATGGGATGTTGATAGTGCGATGGTGGGGAGAGAGAAAGAGGGAGCCCGGCTTTATTTATTTAATAAATAAGGTCCCCCGTGACTTGCCGAGGCCAACTTCTGGTCCCAATACTCCCAAGTCTCGATTCACTGAGGCTGTCGATTCTTATTGAGGCCTCTTGAGCAAATTTCTGCGCTTTTGCCCCGCCTGCGTGCATAAACTGATGCACCGACAATGCTACTCAGCCGTAAGTTGAACTGGGTGGTCTACGAGATTTCTCTAGCTATCTATAAAGTAATGTCTTCCCATGAAGAAGTATATGGATCTCAGCAAAGCAGTCAATAGCATAAAAAAAGATTGAATTAGATTGCTAGGAATTGTGCTACTGCATGTCAGCTGCTTGGGGTTGCCCGTGCGGAGAAGTTGCATTAGATGCGCAGCTAGGTCTTGCTGCCAATAATAGGAAGCCACACCTGCCAGATTTGGTCCTTCTGTCACTCTGAAAGACGACTAGCATAATCTGTACCACTAATAATGCCTGCCCAATGCGCTATGCGCTAGGAATTAGCTTCGAGAAATCTTGCAATCTTCCAATCCGAGCCGCCTTCCTCACCACTTGATGGTCCTGCGTCATTCGATACGGACAAGACAGCTGGTTATGATGAAACTTAGGACATATACTAGATAGTTAGTCCCCAGTTAGTAGGTTCTGACAGTATCATTCAGAGCGTAGATGACGCCATATTATTCGACCAGAAATGCATCTACCTGGGCCGGAAAAGGCTGACTGGTAGCAGGTAGATTTCAATTTCTGCATACCTTGCATATAGTCAAAGTCTTCACATACTACTTGGTAATCAAGTCGTCTAAAAATGTGACTAAATGAGTAGCGTTCTTCATACCTGACATAGCAGCATTGTAGCACTGTACCCTTCCCTTGTCTCCGTGCCCAGGGAAATGTGGTCACTGGCCTTATATGTATTATACACCGTGCTGAACATGCAATATGACCCGTGGACGGCAATCAATATTTATCAACTACAGAACCGCGATCTCAAATCATACCTAGGTAGCAGGCAAAATTACCTGGATCTGATACACTATAGTGGGAAAGACTTCGCCCTTAGCATATTTTGGGCATCGCTTCAACGCAATACATTTTCCCAGGGGATGGCTGGTTTATATTTGAACAATAAGAATAGCTTCAACAGTTCCAAGGTTCAAACCTAGGTATAGAAATAGACAAGTGGTCGGATGTTCTAGATGATATATTTTGGTGGGAATTGACGTGAAGATCTTTGCGATAGTTTGAGCACGCTCCTGTTGCTCGACTTTGACTTCTCTCATTTCCCCACACCAACTAAAGATTAAGCGCAAATCACGATGACAGTTAAAGGGTCACTGAAAATTAATAACCACGTTCATAAGGAGCAACCTGCTTGTTGAAGATACTTGATCTTCGATGTACATGCACTCCACTCCGCCTGCTGATTCCGGACATTCTGCCGCCACTCATCTTTTTTTCGCCGTCACGCAACTGCCCTCACTTGTTGATCTACCAGTTCCTCGACAAACCCAACCAGGCCGCAAATCGGACCAAACCTCACAAAAGCAATTTTCTTTTGTCTTTTTGTGCGACATACGAACGCGATTGCATTCAACAAATCACCAACAAACCGTCTCATTGTACCCTCGAGTATTGCAGAGTGCCAAAAAAAAAAAAAAAACGCGTGATAAAATGCCTGCGCCTTTCCAGTTTCGTGGAAATGGCCCTCCTAGAGACCACTTTCCTAGAGACCAAGGCAGGCACCCACGTAGGGACCATGGTAAAGGAGGTCAGAGGGACAGACGACCCAGATCCCGTCCAGAGTTTACCTTCAGAGTCCCCCGGCCTACTTCCGATCGCCCACTGCTGAGTTCAAAACGAGAGACCACCCCGGAGCAATTACTAGCGGTGGAGGCGGGAGAGAAGCCTGCTCCCAAGTTCGCGTCCTTAGACGCGCTCAGTGATAGCGAGGAAGCGGAGATGGATTTCTCAGAAGACTCCGAGGAAGAGAGGCGCCCACACAAGAAGCGTGCGCTTGGTCTGGATGGCAACGATACCCCTCAGCCTGTGCCAGCACCGACTCCGAAATGGTCCAACCCCGATCCTTACACCGTCCTGCCACCTCCTGACGAAACCCAGCACAAGAAAATTGACATGATCAAGTTGATTCGTAAGGCTCGCCTTGCCAATGCCAACCTACCCAAGAAGAATGATGCTGTTGTGCAGAATGAGGATTTCATTTCTCTTGGTGGCTTAGATGGCTCGAGAGATGATGATCAATCGGAGGAAGATATAGCGAGAAAGGCGCCTGAGAATGCACCAAAGGGTCCCAAAGCAATGGATAAAGGAGCCGTCGCTGCTGGTAAGAGGCCGCGCGATGACGAGCCCTCAAGATTTTCGACGAAGCCTGGAATACCACAGCCGAAGTTTAATGCAGATGCATCTGTGCTCTACGATTGGAAGCCTTCGTCTAAGCAAGACCCAACTCCATGGATGACTAGTGTCAATTCGGTAATGAATTTATCTTCAAGGTACGTCATACCCAGACTCGTCGACTGAGCGACATCCCCGTTCTTTTGCATTAAAATGTACATGAGAACATCATGTAAATTCCTGCGTATGGTCAAATACATGGGTACTGTTATGTACTAACTTTCACAATAGACTACACAATGAGATTATTGCTTTCTACAATTGGGTTAAGCCACACAGATTCGAGCAGGCTGTTCGAGCTGATCTGGTCTCCCGATTGGACAAGGGATTTCGGAGACGTTACAAAGATGTACAGGTCTTGCCATTTGGCTCATTTGCGTCTGGTCTGTATCTGCCTGTTGCAGATATGGATTTGGTCCTACTATCTACCGCCTTCCAAGATTATGGCCACAGGGGATTTGGCGAGAGAAAAGGGCAAATATATGCCTTGGCTGCCTATGTGAGAGACATGGGTATTGCCGTTCCCAATTCAATTGAAACAATTGCCCACGCGCGCGTGCCAATCTTAAAATTTGTCGATAATTTGACCGGTCTACGAGTCGATTTGTCATTCGATAACGATAGTGGATTGCGGGCCAACCGGACTTTCGTCGAGTGGAAACAGCAATACCCAGAGATGCCGGTGATAGTCTCTGTTATCAAGCAATTTCTACTCATCCGGGGGCTAAACGAAGTGCCAACCGGGGGCCTCGGTGGCTTCTCCATCACTTGTCTTGTGACCAGTCTTTTACAGCATATGCCCAAAGTCCAGAACCAAAATATGGCTGGGATTTTACAAGAATTCTTCAGGTTCTACGGGAATGATTTCAATTGGAGAGATACGGGCATTCGAATGAACCCACCAGGATTTATCAACAAGGTGAGTCCAAAGTTGACAGGCTTCTCTACACACACATCCCCCACTCTAGCATTGTCTCTCACACATGCATCCATCTAGTATTTTGGCAACAGAGACCGTCTTATGATCGAGGACCCGAACAACCCGGCGAATGACATCTCCGGGGGAACAAGAAAGATCCTCCTCATATTTCAGTCATTTTCCAATGCGCACAAAGCACTGAGCGACCGAATGGAGGCGCTATGCCAAAATCAGGACGACACGGGCAGTATTTTGAAGGTCATAATTGGCGGTAACTTTGATGACTATACAGAGCAAAGACAGCGCCTGTACGGAGTTTTCACATCCGCGCCTCAATTTGCTCAGTATCGAGAAGTTCCGCCTCCGCCTCCCTCCTCTGCCCCTGTCTCTCCTCCGCCCCCTCCGCCACCCCAAGCATAAACCGACAGTGATTTTACGGTTCGTATCAGATCAAAATCTGAGGGTCATCGTCCCCGCTTTATTCGATTCTGTTGTCTATTTTACGTTCAATGCGATACCCAATGTTTCTCAGGAGTTAATGGGGATGATTGGTTTATGGTGGGTATCGTCACAAGGCCCTCTAGTTACTATTTCGTTACAAATTCAGGATTCTTCGTTCATACTGGCCAACCACAATTGGAGCGAGAAGGTGCTAACCGTCATAAAGGAGGAACTGACACTTTAGGTATTCGTCCTGATCGCGGTTCTGGTTCGGTTGTCCCGGCGTCCATCGCTCCTGCCTTCTCGTCCTGGGGGTTTCCCTCGACGTTCCCTACTCCCCAGCCCCCCTCAATTCCCATTCAATCGCCATGACACGCCTTATCTACCGCATTAGGACTAATGCAGCCCTTTGTATCAAGGTAAATTTATTCTAGTGACATAATTGAATCATCCAGCTGCCAGGTGATTGCAAGTGGGCATCGCTGGGCATTACATGCTGTTCCTGATCCCACATCTTCCCTTCCCGTCCTCCTTCTCACCAAGAAAGCACTATACGTGAATTCTTGGAGAGGACTGAGGGGGTTGTGGTTGTATGACAAAGGGGGATTTTACAGGACAGCGATCATTTACATTCTATTTCAAATGTATATGAACGTACCCTTCAACATTCCCATGAACATTCCTGCGTATGTTCGAATACATATGACTTGGGATATGCTTTACGACCTAGGAGCAAAGTTTGAAGAACAGAACTGAAGAGAATCCATATATTCCTTCAAAAGGAGAATCAGTCGGAATCAGCCCCATTATCTCGCAGTTTATCTCGCCGTCGCCCCCCTGTCAATTGGCAATTTCCTGAAGTATCGAATGCCTTACACGAAAAGGTACATTTTCGCCTCTCTTAAACGCTGACACCACTTAACAGCACCCCCAATTTGATGATGAATATCATTCCGACAAATCAGTCGAGTATTCAAAATCATGAATAATGTAAGAACGCTAAACCCCCACTTGCAAAATATAACTTAGAGAGCACTTCCTTGAAGATTGCTCTACCTAAGTTTCAGGTGTGTGGCTTCCATACCATCTGCAGGGATCCACATACAGTACCATTAGTACAATCGGAACATCTTCGATATGCTGTACTCATAAAATATACTGGATAAAAAGGTTTTGGCGCGATTGCGCGTACTATGTACAGTCCTGATGTATCTATTCATACTAAAGCCATTACTCATTGCCTAAAGGCTCGACCTAGCCCTTTGACCCTTCATGCAAGCTGTTTCTCTGCATCGAGTGGCGGTGTTGGGATACCTTCTTGTTCGAATGCGGTGCTTTCCTCACCCGCAGTTCCAGTTTGTATCCCGAATTCCTGAAAAGTTGGTAGATGCTCGTCAATAGGCTTGTTCTGGAAGCCATCCGGTGGGCTCGCCCAGGCATAGTCGACCCATTCCTGGCCCAGGACTTCCCGAATCTCTTTGGATAGTTGTAGAATATGAGCACGACGCTCTGAAGACCACGCTCGATCCGTAATCAAGCCCTCGGAGGGTGTCAAGATATTTGAAGCATAAGATGCAGAGGGCATCGCGCCAGCAGAACCACCAGCCGGGGTGCAAGACCCGACAGACTGAAGTGTACTCTCGATATCCGAGCCATCATCATCCTCATTCCAATTCTCCAACCCATCGAGAATACTATGCCAAACCCGCAATGTCTCATCCAACTCCTCAATATTACTAACCCCCATCACACTAACCCCCAGCCTCTTTCCAGTCCCAACATTCGAAACAGAAAGAAAGCCCGGATCGGCATCAATCGCCTTCGCCAACGGCATTCCCAGCGCCCCAGCCCTCGCGCCAGCCTTAAGCCACGACTCCAGCGCAAACCGAATAGCCACAACCTCGAGTTTCTCGCCCCTCTCCGCCGCAACCCCCGCCGCCCGCCGAATAGCATCCCTCAGCGCGTCCGGCGCAGGATGGAAATCGCCCATCGCACCCACCGGCACCCCGTCGCGACGCAGCAACCCCATCCCCAACGGCGACGCATTCGGTACAACATCCACGCCCGCCTCCACCAGCCTCGGCAGCGCCGCGGTGCGCAGCCGCGTATTCTGCAGCGTGAAATTCGCATACGACATCACAATATCCAGCGGCTCACCCGTCTCCCGTAGCACCAGCTCTGCAAGCTCGCTGAGCACATCAACAGGGTAGCCGGAGATACCGACGTAGCGGAGCACATGCTCTTCATCGCGGAGACGGCGCAGTTCGCGCACGGCGCACAGGACCTCGGCTGCGGAGACGAATTCGACGTCGTGGCAGTAGACAACGTCAAGGTAATTTGTTTCTAGGCGCTGTAGGCTGCGGCGCACGCTGTGGCGGATCCAGGCGGGGCTGTAGTCGAAGGTGGAGGAGGCAATGCGGCCGACCTTTGTGAGGAGGTGGTAGGTCGAGCGGGGGAAGTTATCTTTTACGTATGGGGTTGCGAGGGCGTGGCCGAGGAGTGACTCGGCGGGGCCATAATAGGGGGATGTATCGAAGGCGCGGATTCCACGGGCGAGGGCGCGCTGGACGAGCTCTGTTGTTGGGAGGGCGTAGGGGTCTGCGTTGTATTGCGAGTTGAAGGTTGCCGTGCCCATTACTAGTGGTGGCAAAGTAGCCGATAGTGGGGGTAGGGGAGGCATCGTAGTGATGATTGGGATATATCGGGGGAGATTTCGATGGTATTTCTGAGGATCAATTCATCGGGGATTTCGAAGATGTTTGCTGTATTTCTCAGCGTCTGTCTTTGAGAGATTTCGCTCCTTAGGGATCCGCATCGGGATATTGCGCCATGGTGGGTGGGGGGGTGGCATATCCTCCGATTTCAGTAGCCGATGGCAGGCCCTCGATTGGGAATGGTGGTCGATCGTCAAGCATGGTGTGTATAGGTGACTTGCATGTTCCAGGGTTGTCGCTCTCGATCTGGGAAGTTTGCTGTCTGTGGCCGGCGGTGGCAAAAAAGATCAGAAAAAGCAAAAATTGGTACTTTGGGCTGCTTGAGGCTGTTTTTTTGCTGGTGGTAATTGGGGACTGCTGTAGGCCCGCGTTTCTATCTAGTCCTCCCTAGCCCCGGGATTATTTACGGAGAAGTGACAAAATAGGCTAATCACGTTGGTGAAATATTGATAGGCGTATAACCCCAACACGATGTTGTGGCATTGACATGTTCTTGGGAACATCTACGGGTATAACACACTATAAATCATTTTCGGGACGCGGAATACCGAGGCAGAGGATTTAGGAACAATTTGGAGGACGTGAAATATATTTTAATATTCATCTATAGTACATAGTTTTTCTGATGAAGTTCAGAGTGGAGAAAAAGGTTGTGAGGACGAGGTGATGTTATACACAATGGGACCGCAGGCCGGGGTCGGACAACTGAGTAGCCGCGCGATAAACCGTCAACACCGGGCGAGGGAAACTGCAGCACAAAGAGAGAATGCCCACGTCTAATTAGAGACAAATGAAACAGTCGACATCTCTCTCAAATAAACCAAACGCCATGCTATGCCATAAAAAAGTCGAGTGGCGTCCGAGGATCTCCTGATTTGAGGACAAGAGCACCAGGGCACGAACACCATCGCGAGGACGTGTAAATGTGGCCAAAGGGCACTGAACAAAGGAAGAGGCGACACCGGATGAGCTTCCTCTTCACCGGTCCTTGTAAACCTTGGGGTTCCAGCCTTCGCGAACTTCCTTCTCCTGGGCCGCTTTTTGTTCGGCCTGGCGAACCTCCATTTCTATCCGTTCGCGCGCTCGTAGGATCTTGCTCTGGAGGTAGAAACTACCACCCTTTTGCGGGTCGTTCAGATCAAACAGTTTCTTGAATCGCTCCATGGTGTGCTCGATGTTGGCTTCTCCGGCGACGGGAGGCTTGACATTGAGAATCTTGCAGGCCTCATCGAGGGTCAAGCCGGAAGAAGCGAAGCCGCCGCGACCCTTAGCTGCAGCAGCATGTTTTCCAGAGGCCTGGGCCTGCTTGTATGCCTCCGCAAAGGCGCGACCGAAGACCCGGGCTCCGGTAACAACGACTTGGGTGACGATGCGATGAGCCTATTTCGGGGAGAATATCGTTAGTCAGGGGGATTATTTGTTTTCGTTGGAAACAAGCGCATAGAATGAAACGTGAAACACGCTCGATTGAAAAACTTACCATGTCGAAGGCTTGGATGACCGGGGTGATCACAGAGAGGTGAGGTGAGGAAGAAAGGGAAAATTTCGGCAGCGCGATTTAGCGTCGGTCGGCGGCTCTGGATCTATACGGCGGAGCAAAACGCGCGCAGCGCCAAAGAACTACTACACATTGTTTTCTAGAGTTTTTCTAAATAGAACGTCCGGGTTCAGTCTTTCGTAGAAGCTGTCATATCAAGCATTACCAGCCTTTGCAAGTATAATATACTTGAATAGCGCCAGGAACCAGCGTTCATCGCCGAATCAAAACGGAAGTAAAGAGCCGGCCAGCATCCACAGTCACATGCCCACAACGAACCCCCCGCAGATCATCGAGGACCGACAAGCCCAAATCCGCATCTGCCCCCAACCGCCGTCTTAAGAACATGGATGCCTGCTGTTTTGGCTGGCTCCAGAAACACCACCCGATGACGGCGTTGTAATTGGATGGCAGCTCTAGGTATGTTCTACCCCATGTGAAGCTACCCGCTAGCTTCCCTGCCTAAGACACCTTGCTCATGCTTGCTCATGCGACACAGAAGACATTCCGTGGATGCCTTCCATGGCCAGCCCAAGCTCGACTCAGGACTATGGTCATCCTGAGTCCCAACCGCCCACTGTCGCTGCTTTCTCTCCCTCTACCATCACCGGCGCTGCCCTCACTTCGCGGCAACGCTCCAGCGTCATCGTGCATCGAAAGTCCCCTCTACTGGTGGCTACGCCGCCGCCCATCACGCGGGCTCTAGCCTACTCACATCCCTTTCTATTACCTCTCAACTCGTTTGTCGGCTTGATAACATGGACTACGGGAGATCCATGGCAGAGCTTCTTGCTCGTGGCCTCGTTCTGGGTTGTGGTGCTGTACAGTGATATCATCATCCTGTATGCCGGCCCAATACTCGTCGTGGTAGGGTTAATACTGGGAATGTATGGGCGGCGGTATTCGCCGTTATCGTCTTCGGCATCAACGGCGAGCAAGCATATGCGGAAGGCATCTGCAGACTCTGCCCGTCAGCAGAAGACCCTCGATGACATAGTCGAGACCCTGCGGACTTTCACGACTAGATGTAATATCATCCTCGGTCCTTTACTCGATCTCACCGACTTTCTTTCAACACAGCGAACAGCGACTTCAGCTACTACTCGACCTGCTCTTACGGCTCTGTTCCTCCGCATTATCCTTATAACCCCGATCTGGATCATTTTAACCCTTCCTCCTTTCTACCTGATCACTACCCGACGCATCATCATGGTCGTCGGCACTACCATCCTCACATACCATTCCCGACCTGCTCGAGTCTCACGCGTAATTCTATGGCGGTCTCGCGCTGTCCGTCGCCTTTGCTCGATGGTAACTGGCTTGTCTGTTGCAGAAAATTCGAACACCTCACAAAAATCCCAAGCGCAAGGCATGGGCTTAAATATCGCAACCAAACGCCGTGGTGATGACGGTGTGCGATTTACATTTATTGTGTATGAAAACCAGCGGCGTTGGCTCGGCATCGGCTGGACGTACTCCCTATTTCCGGCCGAACGAAGTGCCTGGACCGACGAGCATTTGAACACCGTCGCACCGAAGGACTCGTTCCAGCTGCCAGATGTTCGAACTGGAGACGCGAAGTGGCGGTGGGTTGAAGGAAGCGAATGGCGCGTCGAAGGCGCAGATGGCCCGGCGGGCGGCAAAAACAATAACGATGGCTGGATCTTTTATGATAACAAGGTAAGTTTGCACAGTGGACTCAGGTTCTAGCTTGGTCAGCTTGCTAATATTGATGACCAGTGGGATGATGGTCGCCGCGGTCAAGATGGATGGGACAGATACACACGCCGTCGCAAGTGGTACCGTGATGCCGAGTTAGTCGAAGTGGAAGGTTCGCACGCATCGAAGGAAACCGTATCAAACCTCACAAACGCTCTCGAGCAAGAGAAGAAAACATCTGACATAGAACCCAACAGCCTATCCCAGAATGTCCCACTGAAAACCCGCCGTCGACGGTGGTTTAGCGGCAGCAGCAAAGAGAAGGATCGCCCTAACAATGACGGGTCTTCTGGCGATGCTAGCCGCTCCACTGGGGCGAACGTCACTGATGGGGCTAGTGGCTCCAGAACCCCGTCTCGCCCAATCGGCGTCTCGCGCAGGGCGTCTTCACATGCTCGCGAGGGAAGTTTAGCTACAAGCGAAAGCTCGAGCTTCCGCGAGAAGGAACTAGCTGCCGCGCAGGACCATCATGATCGGTGGGGCACTCGAGCTGCTGGAGGAACGGAGAGAGCTGAGCGGGAATTTGGACTCAGCGATGAAGTCAATATGGGCTTAAGCTAATGATCTACATGTCATGAGTCCCTGTCATGAGGCTGGTGTTCGTGCTTAATCCTTCTTCTCATCCTACTATCCTTGCATTCTGTGGGCCATAGCCTGGTCTCTGGTATCTTATTTTGGAACGTTTGTTGACATGCCTTTGCTGAAGCAGATGGCGGCTGCTGGAGTTTTTCGAATACCCAATGATTGGAATGTAGTCTCTAATGAAAGACTACAGTTTAACCTTAATTATTTACTCGGTAGAATACAACCCCAATCCTAAATATCATGCACAAGGAGGAATAAAAGTCGTAACGCATAAGATCACGCCAAAATCAGGTCCCACTGCAGTTCTTCCAGCACATCCAGCCAGTGGACGGGAAGTGCAAGCCCATCTCGGTTCGAGGCATCTTGCCTCACCCACAAAATCCCAAGCAACTCTTTCGCACGCCTGACGTTGCCGATACCAAAATTCTCCTGGAGCTTGCCTAGTGATTGAATGACAAGCTCTCGCCTTGAGACGATCTCATTCTCACAGCCTGCAATGAAGAGAGGGAAAGTCAAAGCCGAGTACTCACAGTGATCATCGAGGGGGAATGTCTCAACGAGCGCAAGACAGCGTTGGACTGCGATTTCTTTGGGAATTGAGATTAAATGAGCCCAGTCGGCGGCCCGTGTGATGGAGGGGGGCTGATCATCATGTTTGGCGCTCATCCTCTCGAGGATTGAATGCATGTAGATAAATGCTGCGTCGCGGAAGCACTCGGCGACAAGTTGAAGCCGAGTTAATGATTCAGCTGTTAAGCCCTGGGGGATTATATAGGGCACCGAGTCGTGGGACCATGTGAGAAGTGAATCATTACTAGATAAAAGTTAATATGCAAAGGTTGCTTTACGCACAGATATACGTTATTGCGTCAAAGGACATCTGCAAACATACATAGAAGCTATTGCAAGCCGCAGGGCAAGATCATCCCCTTTCAAAGAGGGCAAATCTGCAATGGACCCACAAAGCTTGAGTATTTCTTCAGTATACCCAATGTAGATGTCGAGTCTGGGAGGGCCGAGATCGACCTCCGCAGGGTTAGCATCAGCCGCCGTAATGCGCTTGCGGTTGCTTAACCGGGCCATATTAGATGTATAAAGATAACTAGCCAATGTTAGTATAGGCGGGAATATACAGGGATCGACATAGCGTACAGGCCTCGAAGAAATTGACCAGTAGCTGGATCCAACGTGCGCAACCCTCCACGCGAGGCAATCATGCGCTGCAAAGCATCCAGATGAACACCCCATTGCTTGACGCTACCCCGGACGATTTCATATTTACACATCAGGCCCACAGCAAGCATGGCGTCATCAGTCAGAATGTGCTGCGAGGTGTTGACAAGTGTGGCCCGAAGCCCAGCGAGCGTTCTGCCGTAGTAGCTCACGGAGGCAGTTTGGGCGCTGAAGCCTTGGGATCGATTTGCTAGGTGGAGAGCTGATACTGCGCAGATAGCTTCCATTAAAAGAGGGGATGACATAGCTCGAGGAATCAGTAGTGATCGGAGTGGATTGTCGTCGCTTTCGAGATTGGCGAGGAGTCGTGAGCCCTCTTCGACGTGGTATTGTAAGTAGTGTGAGTTATGGTCGGATAGATGAGGAACGTAGTTTCTTGGACGAGGTATAACCGCTAATGCACCCTGTTCATCCAAATCCTGTTCAAAATTTTGGTCGTTGGTCTCTTGAGCACGAGAAGTGATTTGCTCGGTAAATTGATAAGGTGGCGAAGGAGGGACGGAGTCGCTTGTAGATGTCCGGACTGGGGATATTTTTGAAACTTGTGTTTCTTGCCACGTATATGAATTCGATGATGGGGATGGTGAAGGAGATAATAAACCATCGACTGCGGTCAACCCTAAGTGTTGTTGCTTTGATAACTCGGCGGGAGTGAAGACTTGTGCGGACGGACCCAACGGTTCAACCCACAGGGAGCCATAGCCCTCGCAAGTTCGACCTTGCTTGATACAATTATTGCAGCTAATTTGGAGTAAGTCAATTGATTTGAACGCCTCTTGTTTTTCCAGCTTTTTTTTTGAATATTTACCTTGGCTTGGCCTTATCGCAAGCTTTGCGACGCTTTTTGCAAGTTAAGCAACCGGAGCGAGTCCATGCAGTACCTGTTTGACGGGCTCGTTTCTTTGTTTTATTAGTTTTTGTAAAAGCTTCAGAGCCTGAGCGGATCCATCCGGTGTCTGTGAAAGTGGTCATGGCTGGGATAGCTCTTGGATTAGACCAACGAAAGAGTCATCAAAACGATCTTCTCCCCGCGAATTGATAGCAAATGTAGATGCACTATTCCTCATTTGGGTAATCTAACGCGACACGTGACCCTTATCGTGATAAGGGCCCTTCACTGATTTTTGGGTCTTAGGGCTGTAGAGATCCAGATTGACAGAGTGGCGAATGCTGCTTACAGAAGTATGAAGATATTGATACTCGGTCTACTTCGCATGGCAAGGCTCTGTTAAAATATTAATACACTATCTGGGTAACTCACTGCCTGCGATCTATGCGCCTAGTGGGAACCTAATGAAACGCATCGTCCGTGTCCTGCCCGATTTGGCAGGTCCACGCAGACGCAGCAGTTGCTGATAAGATCTCAGATATTTAAATCCACGCCCCCCCAACTTCCCCAGCTCCCCCGCAAACTCTCCACGGGTAGATTGTCAATCCTTCCAAGAAGTGCTACTCTATTCTAGATACTGATCCATTTGCAACAATGGTGGCCCGCTCACCCCATCCCTTCGACCCAATTACGCCTGCGGAGATCCAACTTGCCGTGCGCATTTTGGAGACGACTTTCCCCGGCGTCCCTTTACGATACAAGAGGATTGATGTAAACGAGCCAATAAAGAAGGATGCAATTCCATACATAGAGGCCGAGAGGCTGCGACGACCCCTCCCACCACCGCCTGCTCGCCTCCTCTACACACTCTTTCATCGTCAGGACACCGGAGCATTCTATAAAGCCATTCTAAATGCCGATAGCCGTACAATGGTATATGCTAAAGAGCTTCCACGCGAAGTACAAGTGCGTTAGGAGAAATTTCAATGCCCGCCCTAGAGGCTCCAGCCTCTCCACACGAAAGGAACACGTTCAGCTAATGCATTGCGCCGTATGTAGGGACCCATTGACCCCGATGAAATCACCGAAATCGAAGAAATGTGCATGAAGCATTCTGCTGTTCTAGCGGAGATTGAAAAGATGCAGCTGCCCTCTGGTGTGACGGTCTGCAACGACCCATGGATGTACGGCACAGACAGCGAGAATGAAACTCGAAGACTCTTCCAGTGCTTCATGTACCTGGTCGAAGTGGATCACCCACAAAATAATCATTACTCTCTTCCGTGCAAATTTTCCCCGGTCTTTGATGGTTTGACCCACGAACTCATCCGGATGGACTATCTTCCCGGAGGTTCAGATCACGCGACTACCGAGACCAGACCCTGGAAGCCTGTCAAGACAATTCAATATGCTCATGATATTCTTGAGGACCCTGTACGGACCGACCTCAAGCCATATATTGTACAGCAGCCAGAAGGTCCATCATACACTGTGGATGGAAACTCGGTTTATTGGCAAAAGTGGCACTTCAGAGTGGGTTTCAATATTCGTGAGGGTCTCGTTCTTTATAATGTGTCCTATGACAACCGAAATGTCGCCTATCGATTGTCTATCTCAGAGATGACAGTACCATATGGAGGTAGGCTCTTCCTGATTGTATAAAGAAAACCTTTACTGATGCGAGTTTAGACCCTCGGGCCCCTTACCACCGGAAACAAGCATTCGATGTTGGTGACACTGGCTTCGGTATGAATGCGAACCAGTTGTCTCTGGGATGTGACTGCTTGGGACATATTAAATACTTTGATGGTTATCGGAACGACTCGAAGGGCAACCCTGTGCATCTGAAGAACGTTATTTGCATGCATGAGCAGGATAATGGCCTCCAACACAAGCATACAAACTACCGGTCTGGCGCTGCTACAGTTGTGCGAAATCGCCAATTGGTTGTGCAGATGATCTGCACCGTGGCAAACTACGAGTACATATTTGCCTATATCTTTGACCAAGCAGGTGGCATTGAGCTGGAAGTTCGTGCGACTGGAATCTTATCCACTGTCCCATTCGACAATGAGAACGGAGAAACAGTCCCATGGGGCACTAATGTTGGACCTGGTGTCATGGCACCTTTCCATCAACACATGTTCTCATTCCGGGTCGACCCTGCGATTGATGGTTTTAAGAACACGATATATTACGAAGACAGCGTGCCAATGCCAGAGGACGAAAATAATCCTTGGCTTGTTGGATACACAACCGAGTCTCACGTCATAAAGACATCTAGCTCTGCAAATACCAGCGTCGACCGCAATCGCGTTTTCAAGATCCGCAACGACAATATCAATAATCCAATCACATATAAACCAGTTTCATACAAGCTTCAAGCTGCCCCAAGCCAGATGCTGCTCGTCAGCAAGAATTCCCTCGGCTGTCGACGAGCTGAGTTCGCTACCAAGCCAATCTGGGTCACAAAGTATCAAGATGACGAGCTTTATGCAGCTGGCGAATTCACCAACCAAAGCCGACGAGCTGAAGGTGTTGAAACCTGGGTGAAACGGAATGACAATACTGAAAACGAAGACGTTATCTTATGGCATAGTAAGTGCCCGGTGGTATCATTTCTTCAGCGTCTATCTACTAACAAGCTTGATAGCTTTCGGCCTCACCCACAATACCCGTATTGAAGATTTCCCTGTCATGCCCATGGAACGTGTGAGCGTTATGTTGAAACCTGACGGATTTTTCACCAAGAACCCCGCTTTAGATGTTCCACAGTCTTCACAGGCTTTCAACAGATCTACGCTTCACCCTGAGACGACAAATTGTTGTGTCTCTACAGCTAGTGCAGGCGCTAGCAAGGCCAAGCTATACAAAAGATTAGATTAGTTTGGCTTTTCTCAATGTTGTACACTCGTTCTCTAATATTAGATCAGCCATGCAGAATCTATAAGATTTCGAATTCAGTGACAATTGAGACTCGTATTACTCACATATTAACAATGCCCCCGCCAAAGTCTTCATATACATACAGCTTAATCCCTCAAGTTACCCATAATCCTTCAAACACTAGAGCACCATAGGGGCTTCACCACCCGTTGAAAGGGCCGAGATCTATGCTACACAAGCGGCGGCTGGTGGTTTAAACACAACAAGCAAGCTCTAAGGCAAATATACCTCTTAAAGCAAACATACCTTTTTAGGCCTACCGGCGATGGCGTTAAAATACTCTGTATGGGGTGTGATACCAAACCAAATAGCAACAGCCTCAGAAACATGCGGATGGGACGCAATAAATTCCAAGTCTCATATTAACAGCCATAACTTAGTCGCGGCAGACTTTGACAACAACCTTGCCTCGTGCGCGCTTAGTGGCTATACGCTCATAGGCACTCACGGCATCTTCCATATCAAATACAGAGTCAACGGGAACATGAAGCTTTCCCTCCTCGATCAGACGTCCCACGTGGATTGCATCTTCACGTGTGGGCGGCGTGCTGAACATGATATAGCGACGAGGTACGCCACCTAGCCATGTCGGTAGGAACATGTTTTGTATAGAATACATTCCTGTCATGAAGGCGCCCTCAAGCACTCCGATATTGATGACAGCTCCCTCGGGCTTCAGATATGCAGGCGAATTAACAAAAAGTGGCTGTGAGCCAACGCAGTCAAAAACGAAGTCAAATGGGTTACCACGGTATTGGTCTGCTAGATAAATCGGCAGTGGATCATTCAAGCGATAATCGATGAACTATTTATATATATTAGATCTGTTCGCTTTACAATCTCGAACTTAGCTTACCTCGTCTACACCCAGCCCACGAACCATTGCCTCGTTACCACCGCTTGCGACACCGACAACCTTCACGCCACGCAACTTGCACATTTGCACAAGTACAGAGCCGACAGAGCCACTGGCCCCATTTACTAGAACAGTCTGGCCTTCACGTACCCCTGAAGTCCGGAGGATTTTCCGTGCTGTGCTACCACATCCATTGATACCTGAGGCTGCGGCCATATCAACAGCGGGATCTATACGGGCAACTTGATTGCCTGGTATCCGCACGTATTCTGCCAGCACACCTTGACCCAGAAGAGCCGAGAAAGGAACGCTCGAGAAGGCAACCACATGGGTGCCAGGTTCGCGCACCTCTGCGGGCACACCCTCACCAGCGGCTAATACCACTCCGGAAAGCTCAATCTCTGGAACCCAAGGACCAGAAAATGGTATATTAGGCAATAACTTTATCAGCATCTCACTGTTGACCTGTAATGATACGTGAGACACCTGGATTAGGACATCGGACGATGCACCCGATGGGGCACTTGGTGTGGGACAGCTGTTGGTCAGCTCAAGTGCGTCGCGCGGATGGCCACGTCGTGGGCGTACCCAGGCACGCATTCTTAGTGGCAAATTTGGAGTATCTGCAATTGATGCCATTCTCTGTGTTAACATTTGATGAGGAGATGTAGCACAGTCGTTGAGATCTAGGTCTGGGCTTGCGCGTCTGGAACCGATTATGACTAGCTATCGATGATGCGCAAGATGGGAATTCTCTCAATGATGCTTTATTTCAAAGCTTCTCTGCGAAGACGCATGAAGTTGGAAGAAAAGGCGGCTCTTGATGTTCGCAGAAAGAAAAGATTTTGAGGATATTCTGTCTTACTTTAAACCACTTGCACAATATGACGAACAGTTCCCATGGCGAATATCTAGGTTTAATCGGGCTTCAGCTCAAAATGAATGTAGGTACTAGATACGAACTACGGGTATCCTGTCTCCGCAACTTGGCGCTGTCAAGAGCGGAACAAGCTGGTCCCGAGCGCCGGCGGACTGGTGATTGACCCGGGCCCGATCCTTGGGGGCCACGGCTGTAAATCTGATAATATTCATTTAATCAGTGCTGCGAATTAGGCCATAGCTAAGCCGGTACGTACAAGATAATTGGAGCAAGTACAGTTGCACTTTGCAGAAGCCCCTTTCATCTGAGTTCCAAGTGAACTAGTTTCCACCGTAGGAGCGAAAGCTCATCGAAACAGGCTGGGAGCACTCCGCAGAGGAAACCAGCACCTTTTCGCGAGAAATTTTCAAGCTTTGTTCGTCGACTATACAGTGGCCATGCTAATTTCAGACTCGATATTTTAAGAATAGTCTCGATATCTTGCATCCTCAATAGATTTGCTGATGCCGCTAAGACCCCGTTAATGTTTGCCTCGGCTTGCATGTCGGGCATAGGGTTCTTTGTTCTCGCGACGGACACGAGTTCGACACATTGCTGGTTTCTTTGTTTGTCTCCCCCGATAAGAGATCCCCGCCAATACCGTGTTCATGTACTATGGTCATATGAATCAATTTCACACCGAGAGTCCTGCCCAGGATTAACTAGATACGCCAGAGTTCGGTATATTCCAAATCCAAGTTTTGGATGCCTAAATATGCAGCAATTCAAATACGGAACCGGAAAGGTTCATGTATCTTACTTATCTTTAGATAGAATAGTGCACTTCGTCAATGCATTAGCCTCTCTCATTTGAACAATATTAAAACCACGAGGCTCTGGAATATCACAGCTTCGACCCACTAGTGCTGATAAAGAGCAGCACATATTTTTCTAAATATCGCTCTCTTGAAAGCTTCAGTAATGACTCTCGTTAATTGTTCGACTTTCATATGTATAAATCACCCTCGCTAAAAAAAAAAAAAGGAAAAAAATAAGATACGATAGTTCGGGAGGGCTGGCCGCCAGAAGATAAGTACGACAAAGAAATCCCTGGAATTGGAAATACATCCCTGCATCTACCATGGGTTTTCACTTTTCGATTCTCCACTATAGTTGGAATGATCGACTATGCTACGCACGATCCCGTTCTAGTCTTGGTGAACGTCGGCACAACCTTCAAATCTCACCAATAATTGCTCAGATTATAATATTTATGGGCCATCATCCACCTACTAACAAATTTACTATCATTTTCTCCGAAATTAGGCCCGCTAGTATGTCAGTTGAGGGCTGAGTGGTTTGCTTCCTGCTCTTGATAACATATCATAGGCTGACTATGATCCATTCGAGGGGCGCCATCCACCATATTCAAGGGCCCAATGCAGCCATCACATTGCCCATCAGGTTCAACGTCCCCGATATCCAGTCAGCACCAAGCCTTCATTTGAAGGAGTTGCCTTTCCGCAGCGGATGTGACCTCAATCCATTAATGCGAACTTGTGGATCCCCAATTATTGTAAGAAGCACAAATAAATTTACAAGTAGACCTCTACTCCAAATTTTCTTCCGTGGATAAAGCCTTCAGCCATGGCAGATTTCTCAAAGCCGCTATTTGCTTACGTGAACACAGGCGAATTCTTAGCTGCTGCCGTAGCATTGCCTGTTGTATGTATATGCTTGGTGGCTCTTCGCTTCTACACTCGTCGAATAAAAAGACAGCAAATCTACCTTGATGATTGGCTATCACTAGCAGCAGTGGTAAGATAAATATGAAGATTGGCAGGCAAATTCTCTACTAACGTACGTTCATTGAGGTCTTTCTAATTGGAATGGGTATCGTTTTCATTGTCGGTAAGATAATTGACTCATCAAACTGCATAAATGAAAGATACTTAACAAAGGGGTACAGGGTATGCTAAAGGTGTAATGGGCCGCCCGGCGGAAGACTATGACGGCGAGGATATGATGAAATATATGAGAAATTATGAAACGGAAGCAAAAGTAAGATGATGCTTTTTCCCTTCTAACCTTAGCCTCGTCTTTTACTTATTATCTGTGAAAGCAAGAGCTGGTCAGCTGCTAATAAATCTCTAGATACAATGGTATTTCCAGCTTATCCTGATGCTTGGCTATGGCTGTGTCAAGCTTAGTATTGCATTTTTTCATCGTCGTATTTTCATAGTTGACACAAGGTCACCTTGTAGCTACGTCTCTTGGATCCTCATATTCATTATAATTGCATGGACGTTGGGATTTTTCCTCCTGCAAATCTTCAGCTGCGAGACGAAAGCATACTTGAATTGGACGCCGACACGAATGGACCCCGATCAGAATAAATGCAAGCATGGCACAACCCAAGGATTTGTACTACTAATTTCCGATATGGTGATTGATGTTATGGTCTTATTGCTTCCCATACCTTCTGTATGTTTGACCTCTGTGCTTAAAGTCTCTCCTGCATTACTACGGGTATGCGTTTTGGCCAAGCTATTTTCTTAACCGACACGCTAATACACATATTCCACATAAGATCTGGCGTTTAAATTTGGAATTGGGCTGCAGACTTAGAGTGTGTTTTGTTTTGCTGATCGGACTTGCGTAAGTTTGATTCATGTTATCTCTGACGGGGCTTAGCTCCGACTCGGCGTTGATGAAATCTAACCAGACTACATGTAGTGCGGTAGCGGCATCCATCACACGTACAGTCATTTTTACTTTCTCAGTCACGAAGGTCGACAGCCCTGCCTACAATATCCATCAATTTGGGACAGCAGTGTGCTATTGGGCTATGCTCGAAGCTGGTTTCGGCCTTATAGCATCATGTCTTCCACCATTAAGCTTACTGTGCAAGACGGCACGAACATCGCGATGCTTGGAACAGCTGGGAATAAGAAGTCCAAAGGAAGATTCCGAAGCCCACTTGAGACCTATTTCCTACCCAGAAAGACAAGAGCAGACTGAAGATATCAACCATAGAACCAGCCACAGCATGTCTCTCGATTTCCAACTAGAATTATGCAATGTGAGCCTACCTGGGGGGGATATCTCACAACAGCAATCACACGAAGCACACTCTTCGATCGAGATGATTGGATATGCTATATGACAAACCACGCATGACATTATAGCGGGAAGCTCTATCTAAACTATCTATCCAGTCAACACAAGAATCTATACATCGCAATTGTGCACCAGGTACCCCTACTAGGTACTTCCAGATGGCACTAATGCGTAATTGAGAAATTTCAAAACAATGAAATCAAGCTCAAAAAGGCATGACAAGGCCTTCAAATTCTCTTGCCTCGGCAGCCTGCACAATTTAAAGACACCATCTCCAGATGAAATCCCGCCACCATCCAATCAAAATAAGTGAGAGACAAAGGCGTGGAAACTTGGACGACTACGTGGGAAAAAAAAGAAAAGAAAAGAAAAAAAAAAAACAAGAACAATTATTGTCTAGCAGGTTGGATCTTGGGAAACAAATTGTATGGCAAAACTTTCGATAGCAACATCCAGCCATATGCGATGAATTAGTTGCAGTCGACATGATACCTCCCGAACGGCAAACTCGGAATAATCATGTAGCGAACACGAAGAGACATAATTATAATATGTCTATGTGGAGAAAGTCCAATAGGCGAGTAGTCGCACACCGATTTTTGCGCGGAGATGGAATGCGGGGAAGTTCCATCTCCGCAAAGTAAAGATCTTCGTTCCTGATCCACCTTATCTGCGATCTCGGAATGTTTGGGAATAAACACCACTCGTTGGCTGCGACTTCTATCACATTACGAGGTCTATCGACGCGTCTGATCAGGTAAGGCTCTTGTTTTTGAGTCCCATTCGATTTTCTTGTGGCAGAATACTCAGTTGTGTCAAAAATTACTTAGGATATAGGATGATGTCAGATTTGGAATCCTTCAGCCTCGGTCTCAATTACCCCGGACCTAATAAATGAAGATTGAACCCATAGGGAAACGTTGCATTGGGTTCTCTTCTGGCCCCAGAAGCAAAGTGGCTGTTTTAAAGCCACGGATTCCCTGCGCGAAATATTCAAGGGTAGCAACCCGAAAAACTATGGCTACTCCGGTGCTTCGAAACGCCCTCCTCGCGGTTCTCAGCGCGGGTGTTGTTTCCAGCGCTGCTGTGCACAAAGCACGCGGTGTTGGATTTGGCGATAATACTTGGCAGGGCTTTGTTCGCTCACCAAATACAACAACCATCAAACCACAGAGCATACTCTCGGCCAACACCACTGGCAATGTCACAAACCCGGACGGCCTGCTGGGTGGGAATGGATCTCCAACGATCCTGACCCGTGCCAATGGGGATGATTCCAACATTCCCACTGTGGTGATTGATTTTGGACAAAACGTTGTCGGTATCGTGTCAATCGATTTTGCTGGGTCATCCAATTCATCAGAAGGATTCCCAGGCTTGAAACTTGCGTTCTCCGAGACGCAGCAGTATTTGACCAATATTAGCGACTTCACAAGATCGGATAACATGGCTGGCGTATGTTAATCGAAATAAATGCTTGCGTCGTTACTAATGATATCGTCGAACAGGGAACAGCTCTCACGAACGGGACAGATCAGGTATCTCAAATCTTGCAAGCCTAAACTACTTTAAATACTTACAATTACAGATCGCCGTGTCAAATGGTCCCTACACTTGGACAGACTTGAATGGATGTCAATATGGCCGTCAAGTCTGCTCAGATGGTCTACACGGATTTCGCTATCTGAAGATTTACCTAGATGCCGTACCAAATGACGCTCCGTACACCCAGTCATACGGCTCTGTGTCGATTTCAAACATTCAACTCGAGTGGTCTGGATATCTTGGAACCCCGGACACTTTCACTGGATGGTTTGAATGCTCTGACAACGACCTTACTCAATGGTGGTTTGATGGTGTTTATACAGCCGATATGGGTACAGATACCTTCTATGGAAATGAGACCGATCCTCGTAACTCAGATACCCCTACCCTTGATGGCAAGGAGGTACTTTTTGACGGCGCCAAGCGAGACAGGGATCCATATGTTGGAGACCTGGGCGTAGCTGCACTGACAAATTTCCTTTCACATAACAACCCGGATGCTGTCAAAAATATACTAGTTGATTTGGCCGAGCATCAACGTTCTGATGGCTGGATCCCTCCAGCTAGCATGTAAGTTTCCTTACCGATACCTGACATGTGGTACATTAACTGATGGCTTCTAGTAACAACTATACTCTCAATCTCTACGATTATCCACTCTGGTGGGTAGTGTGTGCTGGCGACCTTGTCATGTATACTGGTGACACGGACTTTGCCAAGCAGTACTATGACGTGATGAAAAATACGTTGGACGGATATTATGGTCAGAATCTTACAGCTGATAATGGTCTGCTGAATAAAACCAATGGCTATGGAGACTACGCTTTCCTTCCTCGGTCCGGAGTCATCACTTATTACAATGCGCTTTACGTGCAGGCTCTGAAGGCCGCAGCGAACCTTGCCACCGTTCTGGGTCAGAGCTCAGACAACGATACGTGGACTACACGTGCTGTGGATGTTAGCAATAAACTCATAGCCAGGAACTGGGATTCTTCAGTGGGAGCATTTTTCGATGGAGGCCCTTGTCCCAATCAGGGCTCTGATTCAATCTGCAATGTCCACGCACAGGATGGCAATGGATTAGCGGTCCTTTCAGGATCCGTAAATTCTACTTTAGCCACAAGTCTCCTGAATTACTATGGCAATGCTACTAAGCAGCCATATGGCAACGCATTCTACGACAATGACTCCCTTCAAGCTGGGTTCTCGCAACGCGTGTATGCGTTTATTTCTTACTTCGAGCTTGCTGCCCGCTTCTCTACTGCCGGGGCTTCAGCATCTGCTTTTGAGGAAATCAAGCGCCTTTACGGTTGGATGGCAACACATGACCCCGAGATCACTTTCTGGGAAGGAATTGGCCCCGGCGGGTCTCCCTATGAAGAAGACTTCACTTCCATGTCCCATGGCTGGTCGACCGGGATAGTATCACTCATGAGCAACTATGTACTTGGTGTTAAACCCACAAGCCCCGGGTTCAACACTTGGCAGATATGCCCGGTCGTTGATGGCGGGAACCTGACTTGGGCACGGGGACAGGTCTCTACGCCAAACGGACCCATCAATGTTTCCTGGACTAAGGACTCAAATGGAACCTTTGAGCTTCAGTATAATGCCCCAAAGAACACTACCGGAGTTATCTGTGTTCCTACGGGCTCAAGCTCGAACCAAGTTTTCCTGGATGGACAGCCAGTTGGGGCATCAAGTAACGCCACTACTCTTGGCCCAATTGCAACTACGGGAGATGGATTTGAGCTTCTGAATGGCCAAGGGGGCTCGCATCTCATTTCCATCTAGGCTTGTAAAATTAGTCATGAAACTCTTCTAGGAGAAACTTTTGTTCAACAATATCTCTAACATTATTCAACTGTTCTAATATGCAAATGTATCTGTTTCCGCGAAGACAATATTTAGAACAAACCTCTCGATACATGACTTCTTAGGGGTTAAGCAAACTAAGATCTAGGACCTCATAGATCTTAGTTTGCTTAACCTTCGCATTCCAAGTCTCGCTGAGATAACAGTTCCTAGAATACAGCCAGATGCAAGCAAAGCAAAGGCAATAGAGCTTTCTTCCATGTAATTAATCACGTTCATGCCTAAAAGACCAGCCACGAATGTTGAGACTGCGAATCCAAGCATCCAAATTTCTAGCTGAGCCTCGAAAACCATGATCTGATTTCGGCGCACGTCCAGCATCGACTCAATTGCCCCTGCTGTTCGTCGTACCTCGCCAGCTAGAGCGTTGGAGGACTCCGCAATTTCGTCTGCATTCTTGTAGTAGGCCTCCAGCAAATATTCAACTTCCTGGTGGTCCTGTATAGCA
Source organism: Mycosphaerella populi pn0402 (assembly GCA_002153405.1). NCBI lineage: Eukaryota > Fungi > Ascomycota > Dothideomycetes > Mycosphaerellales > Mycosphaerellaceae > Mycosphaerella > Mycosphaerella populi. The sequence continues at coordinate 110,124 of KZ118980.1, read as the reverse complement.
TGTGGCTTTCCTGCTAGGTTATCCGACAGATACATAGTGGCCATGTCTTCGTCATTGCTAAGGAGCTGTTGCATCGCCGATCGTACCTGGCGTGCTCGTTGCTCGATAGTTACTAATTTGATTCCGTTCTCAAGCAATTCTCGAAGGGCGGAGAAGACATGGTCTTCGTTTCTGGAATCGCTAAGATGCTTTTTGACTTCCCGCTTAACAAGTAGGTGTTCAGCTTCAAGCACGGCGGTGACGGATGCCAAAGCCGCGTCAACTACGCGTAGCTCGTACGGCAAACTTGATGGAGAACCTGGATCTTGATCTGGCTGGATCCTCTTCTGTAGATCATGCTCGAAAATATCTTGCATTTTTACTCCGTCATTCTCCGAATCGAGCAGGAACAAAATTATTTGATTCGGTTGGACAATGAGTCGTAAGGTGAATATACTAATGAATATTGCCGAAGGGCGAACTAGCACATGCGGAATCCCTTCAGAGACGAGGTCGATATTGCGAAGATCTCGCGCATTGAGTCCATACTGCCGGGCAATATCAGCTTTTGTGAGCCGGGTCTCTACGGACCGAATGGGGCCATCGGCCTTGAAAATCGCACAGCGCAACTCTGTCGCGTCATTCATGCGACTACGAGCAAGGGCGATGGATTGGTTGAAGACCTCTTGTTTGAACAATTTTCGCGTCTCGATATCCGCAATGGACTGAAGGTCTCGAATGTCATCCTTCTGCCCATTTGAGATCGTGGTCAAAGTACTCGATCTGGTCCAAACCGGGGTTACCCCGTATTTTGGCTGGCTCACGTGCGGGCGAAAACATCCAAATTGAGATCTTGGACTGGGGTTATGGGTGACCACATGATTTAATCTTCGCACAGAGGAGCAGAGTCCTGTCGCGAGACGTTCTCGCATTATTGACCGTTCGAAAGCTGTCCGTTGAGGTCGGAGAGACGGGATCCAGGAAACAAAGGACCGGGACCTTGCTCTATACTTTCACGTGACGACATTCAAGCTGGCAATTTTCCCCCTGATCTATATACTGCAATCTTGAAACTAATATAGTCTATAATTTCGGAGGAAATTGCGGGTCATATTATCAGATCATCGCCTTTCTCGACTTTGAAATCAAAGGTATATGACGTCATCTGCGGTGTTTCATGCCAGGTACAGGGAATTGTGTATTCCATAAATTCCAAGGATTGTAAGCAGTTAAAGATGATTTATTGTAGACTCTAAGACCCAATTAGAGACATTGATCATATAAGATCCTCTCCATTCAATCCAAATAGGTCCATTGCAGATGGCTGCCCACTATCCCAAATCCCGAAGAGTGCAGACATATCTTGCGCCTCGGGGTACGTCAGATAGCCCGTCAGATCGAGACCTAGCTGATCTTGAGATGAGTTGGGGCGATATGCCTTCGCTTTTCGAGTGTCATCGAGCAGCTGTAAAGTATCTTCATGTTTGTTGTATTCTCCAACACAAGACTTTTGAGCCTCCACCAGTCCGCGAGCTACTCTAGCAAAGTTAGCACCAATGCCGTATAGACGATCCGATGCAAGCGAAACGGTTCGGGCACAGAACAGAGTTGCTACAACGTCATCCAAGAGTTTCACATCTTCCATGCTTGTTGCAGCGATCGCATGGAGAAAAATCACGATGAACGGTGTGAACGAGGCGTAAAGTAGAATCCTATGTGACCTGGCGTCAGTCTATGTGATTTTCATAGTGCGCCTTATTACTAACCAATTAGCATATTCTGCTAATGTAAATATAGAGTCATTTTTTGAGAAATCGGGGAAAGCTTTCAGATGAGTTTGAAGACTCCGCCGAGCGGCTTCAAAGCATTGTGATCCAATCTCGCTTCCCTTGCTCAAAGACGAAGGAGCACGTAGTAGATTAGTAAGGGTTGAATAATGGAGAATATCCCATGTGCTTTTGCCTAGAAGGAAAAGGTCGGGATGCTGGACTCTCGAGTAATCAATCTAGAAATCAAGAATCTGTTAATGTCTGCTTTGTTTCTTGCTAAACATTTCACTTACTGCATCTCTCCTCTTTTGGCAATCCTCCATCGCAATAATCAATTCGTTCACAGCTTTTGTTCTCTCCTCTGCTGATGCCTTCAAAGCCGAGGCCGAATACAGCCTATTGTAAATCTCGCCCTCAACCTTGGCGAGTCTGATCATGTACTCGAACGCTTCATCCCAAGCTCTCAAAGCCGGGTTTGAAGACAAAGATGTGACATTAACATCCATATCAAAATCTTGTATATAAGAAGCGCGCCCTAAAAGAAGTGACATGGTTTTATCGAAAACATAAAGGGTCCAGAATAACCGACGTTTATGCTCCGAGTTCACATCGCTATCCTTTTTGTATGTTGATTCTCGGTGATAACCCAGCATTTGACAATGTCGGGCCGCTGTGGACACTAAATGACAAGATACCAATGGCTTGGCCTCGTCTTGAGCTTTCATGATCTTGATTTAAGATCAGTGTATAGGTCTCTGAAGAGGGTGAGAGTAGACTGGACTTACCCCCATCACAAGGGCGATTATATTTTCGAAGCTGGGGATGGTAAGAACATCATAGTTTTCGATACCCGCCTCAAAGCTCTCTTTACATTTAGCCATGTGTGTTTTGAGGTCATATTGCTTAGACAGATCGTCTTTCCACATGATTGACTCTTTCATAAGGAAATATAGAATCCCGTGCATGGCAGCCACAGTGCCAGATGAAACCGGTCGCATAGGAAAATAAACCCTCTGACATAGCCGTTCTATGAGGTGGATATCATTAATTGGGTATGATGTTAAGAAGAGCGACTTGCTATCTAAAAGGCGGTCATGTCAGTTAAGGATGTTTTCAAAAGCATTGTTTCATTACCAGGCATAGCTGACCTTGGTACCATCGCAGCATCGTTACTACCAGCTCAGCTGATAAAGGTAGATTCTGAGTGGACTGGTGCACGAGATTTGAGGATCTATGATTTTGCGAAGCCGGCTGTAAAAGGCCTTTCAGGGAATGAATTGTTGCTTGAATATTAGAAAGGTCTGAGTTTGGCCCCGAGTCATTCGAGTTGGCAAGCGTCTCTGCCGTCTCTCTTGCCTGTGCAGACTGCATCGAGAAAGAAGAATCGCCTTCATATAGAGTCACTGGCATGTTTGAAATTGGCACAACTCTCGGTGTATCGGCACTACTCTCAGCGGCTGGCGTCGAACCAGACGGGCTTTCCGATGCAGTTTTGTGGTCTGTCAGCTTAGTCTCGACGGATCGAAGCCGATTCTCCAGAACCATGATAGTTTCCTCTCTGCTTAACGTGAGTCCTATATTATCCCATTTCAATAATGTGAACCGAGGGTCTTACAAAGAGGACTTTTGGTCTTGTTTCGATCGTTTCTCAGGGCCGGGTTCAGCCTTTTGACAAGCAATGCCAGATAATTGGCAATTTGAACACGGCATTGACCGATCGCAGCGAATCTAATCAAAATCTTCAGCGGCTATCCTTGACGACTCCTGATAGTCGTGTAATACCTTTCTTGTCTTGCATCCCTCGCACTAGAAGCAAGGTGTCAGTTCGCCACGTGCATACTCTGAATATGACAGCCCTTGCGGAATGTGCATTGCGGGGACATACCGCTCTTGGAAGAGCCGACAGACGCTGTCGCTTCTTCTGAATCGTTTCTAGTCGGTCCGAGTCGTCCATGATGCATTTGATAGAGAGAATATACCAGAGGACACGTTCGGACGGGCTATCGGGTCCACGGGCCCGCGGAACCCGCGGGCCCGATCTGTATCGTACCAGGCCCCCCTTATGTGGAACTATACGGGCCAATCATCCTATAGATCGGGCCACTAGAGGAAAAAGCATATATTTGGACAGATGCCTGTTTGCAAAATGGCTGTCACTTTTTGTCAAACTCTGTTGCGTCAACAATCGTGGACATTTGGACACAATGTCGGCAGAGACAAACCCAGTACCTGGGATGAAAAAGTGTGAGAGCTTAATTCCGCGTGATTCAACCGAAAAAGTCCCAACGAACGAGGCTCAAGCTAGCGCGATAGATGACGAAACACCGCCATCAACAGGCTCATCCGACGGAGAGTCTCCTCCAAAGGAGGTTGAATCAGACGACGAAAATCTATCAATATGGAAACTAGTGCCTCTTACCGTGGCGCTCTGTGCAACACTATTCTGTACTTCGTTGGTGAGTTAGATGTTGCTAGCGGAAATCACGAAATGCGAAGCTAAATTTTCACAATCAGGATCAAACCATTCTAGCAACAGCAATTCCAAAAATTACAACTCAGTTCAACTCGCTCGACGATGTTGCCTGGTACGGTAGTTCTTATCTTCTTGCCACGTGTGCTGTGCAGTTGATGTTTGGGAAACTGTACACCTTCTACCCCTCTAAATGGGTTTTCCTCGCTGGACTTCTAGTCTTTGAGGTCGGATCCGTGGTCTGTGGAGCTGCACCTTCGTCAAACGCTCTCATCGTCGGACGATGTGTCGCTGGTCTCGGAGCTGCTGGTCTCTTCTCCGGCGCGCTTATCATCATCAATACCAGCGTTCCCTTAAGAATTCGCCCCATATACATTGGCTTGGTTTCGAGTATGCATGCTATTGCGAGTGTGGCTGGTCCTATGTTAGTACTTTCCCACAATCTAAAACTTCATGTCGCTAATCTTTATGTACAGTATGGGTGGCGCATTCACAGATCACGTCACATGGAGATGGTGTTTCTACATCAATCTACCTTTTGGAGGTCTCGCTGTGGGCTGTATCTTATTCTTCCTTCCTGCCAACACAGTGGCTTTGAAGAACCTCAGCTGGAAGGAAAAGGTAAAACAGCTGGATCTGCCCGGCTTTGTTCTTTTAGCTCCTTCAATCATTTGCTTGATCTTGGCTCTACAGTGGGGTGGCGCTATCTACCCTTGGGGTAATGGTCGGGTCATTGCCCTCTTCGTCGTATTTGGAGTGCTTTTCATTGCCTTCTGGATTGTCCAAGTTTGGCAAAAGGATCTAGCCACTGTGCCCATTCGTCTCATCAAGAATAGAAATGTGTGGGGTGGTGTCTGGTACGGAACGATGGTTACTGGAGGTTTGTTTGCTTATACATACTATGTGAGCTTTCTTTCTTTCTCGCGAGTCTGTGGACGAAATGGCTAACCATGCAAAAGATTCCAATCTGGTTCCAAGCTGTTAAGGAGGACTCTGCCACTGAGTCTGGAATTCATAACTTGCCCATGTTGATTGGACTCGTGGTATTCGCGATCATTGGTGGTGTCGGTGCTTCCGGTACCGGATACTATACCCCATTCCTCATTTTGTCCTCCATCATCACATCTATCGGAGCTGGTATGCTCACAACCCTAAAGGTCGACTCTGGGATTGGCGAGTGGTTTGGCTACCAGGTCCTTCTTGTCGCTGGAGCAGGCCTTGGGGCTCAGAATATGATGCTAATCGCTTCAGTGGCTGTTGACAAGATTGACATGCCCATCACAACTTCGGTCCTGACCTTCACCCAAGTTCTATCAGCAGCCGTTTTCCTTCCAATCAGTCAGAGCGTCTTCCAAAATCGACTCGTTGTTGATCTTGAGTCTAGACTATCTGTTGCTGATGCTGCTGCAATCGTCAAGGCAGGCGCTACGGGCTTCCAAAAAAGCCTGTCTTCTCAGAATCTTCCTCTCGCCTTGGAGGGCTACAACGAGGCACTAAGTGAGACCTTCTATGTTGGCGTCGCCTGTAGTGCTTTGTCTATCGGAGGAACTCTCTTCATGGACTGGCTCTCAATTAAAGACACCAAGGCCAATGAAAAGCCAAAAGATGAAGAGAAAGGGGCGGAAGAGAAATCTGCCGAAGCAGACAACCCTCATCCCACCAGCGAGGGAGATCAGCCCAAAAGTGAAAAGACTGAGCAAACTTAAGTTAGAGGAGACTTTGATTCTAGATCCACACGTTCCTGTCATTTATTTCATCCAATTTGTCTATAGACCTAGCGATTACCATACTGTCATTTATTAATAGACTTTCTTTCCCCACTCACCAACTGAGTCCATCATTCACAATCTACTTACATCGCATCTGGAATTATGAAATACCTGCGAGTCTTCCTTTATAAGTCTAATATGAACTAGAAAGCGTCTTTATTCGTGAGCCATAAGTCAGGCCTGTCCCTACAGCGAATGCGGAGTAGGTGTCGTGAAGATCCAAACTAACAAGTCACAGTAAGATGATCATTTGAACAACATAAATACTCTAACAGGCTGCCTTTATCCTGTTCTAACTCACGGATCCCTCAGCTAAAGCGCTTAAGGCGCGGGGGCTGCGAGACTTTCGGCGCAAATTTCCTCCGAACAAATTAGCCCTAACTCCCGCATCTCGGGGGTATAAATGGCGCGTTCCATTTCCCTTCTTCCCCTACATTTCCTCCGCCTTTTCCAATCTTACTTTATTCAAAATGGCTATCTCCGCTGAAATGAAAGCAAAATACCCCTCGATCGGCAAGTTCGAGATCATGGGAGATGATTACGTCGAGTCCCACGATGGAAGAGAGGCTGCTCTCCTCAGATACGTCTATGATCACCCCGCTTTGGATGAGCTTCGTGGCTCGCCGGCGGCTATTCTTCGTGTCATTGATGAGTTCGCTGCCCAAGAGGACTTCTTGATAAATATTGGCTGGGACAAGGGTGCCAAGGTAGTCGATCTCATTGCACAAGACAAGCCTCGCATTCTTGTCGAGCTGGGTGGGTATGTCGGCTACTCGGCGATACTATTTGGCGACGCTTTGCTCAAAGCTTCTGGTTCTCAAGAGGGTGTTAAGCTCTTGAGTATCGAGTTTGATCCTCTGATCGCATCTATCGCGATGAACCTAATCGATCTTGCAGGCCTGAGTCACGTAGTGAAAGTCATCGTGGGATCGGCATCCGACACACTTAGGAGGCTCAAGACTACGGGTGATCTTCCTAATATTGATTTCCTATTCTTGGACCACGTTGAAGACCTTTACCTACAAGAGTTCAAGCTTTGTGAAGAGCTCAGCCTTCTTCGCTCTGGTGCTTTGGTAGTCGCAGATAATGTGGTTCGCCCTGGCGCACCAGAATATCGCGAATACGTTCGCCAGCATCCGGGTGTTGACAGCTGGGGTGTCCCTGGGCTGATCATTCCTGGTGAATATGATGTAAGTCTTCCCTTCTTGTGATCATCCTGTGACATACTAAGTATGCCTGAAATAGGACGAACTAGAGGTCACCCGCATCAAATAGCAGGTTGTTTACAGGTTTCAAATATGATTATGTCCAGCTTTGAGATATCTTCCAAGTCGAAGCTTTTATATTGTATCTATTCTTTCCAGCCCCTGGGAAGTTTACTATAGCTTGGAAACCATCACCATGTCCACATCTTGAACTTGAAAGGACTTCCACAGTGAACTTCTCTCGCAGGAGACTGATGTAGACTCATGTGTCCCACGAGGGTTAACATATTGCCTTGATTACCAGTCTTTCGACTCAGATTTAAAACCTTGACAAGACCTGGGCAATACTAAATCACGATCAATATTCCCCTTTCAGTAGACTGGCCTTTCATAGTGCAATGGCGGGGAGCGGGGTGGCAATCTTAGAAAAGCGTTCGTGGCTACCTAATCTAGTTCCGAAGTGGGAGGGTCTTCTTGTTAGTATGCAGGCATCCATAAGCTGGGAGCTGAAAATGTCAGCTTCAGTTATCCGTTTCAGCTGTCTCAGATTCCCTCAAATTAGGAGACTAGACATTTCTCATAGTATTACATTTATTTGGATTTACTGATTTACTTCGGAGGATCTGCTCAGGATTTCGTTGCGTCCAGCTAAAGGATTCGGGAAGTTAACTTTGAAAGTAGTGGATAGATATTCGCTCCGGCAAGTTATAGAGAGAAGACCCTTTGAACATCATCATGCAACCCTATTGTTCTCTTCCGTATCTTTCAATTTTTATTGTGCGATCTGTACATTTGCCACAACTTGCATGAAAGTCTTCTCTTGCAGCACCTTGATGTGCATAATCAATGCATTATAAATTACCACTCATTTCCCACCAAGGTGTTACATCGATCTTATCAAGTCTGCAAGAAATTGACATCCCAGGCTAGAAACCAAGAATACTGGACGAAGCGTTTAAAGAGCCTTGGTGGGAACATAAGCAGAAGGAAGCGTGCCGCCTGCGCGAGTAATGGCGGCTTGCCGAGCACCGGACAGACCGTACTGAGACTCGATACCCTCAACACGGTGTGTGGAGTTAATATTCTTGACCAGGGTTAGCTGCCAGCAGGTGGCACCGCCTTGACGGGAAGTGATGGTAGCGGAAGCAAGGAAATACTCCCAAATCTATACACAAAGGTTAGTAAGATTGCGTCGAGGAGAATCTTAGTATTGAGGGAGAATACGTACGCGGAACCATCTTGGACCGTACTTGGCCTCGACCTTGTCACGGTTGCCCAGCCAGTTTCGGTACCATCTCCAAAGAGTAGCAGAGTAGTGGACACCAATGGTGTCGGCGGCCTTGAGTTCGAACCCAGCACCTTCGAGCTTGTCTACGACAAAACCAAGCGGGGTACTAGCATCTGCGCCAGGGAAGATGTACTTGTTCATGAAAAGTCCCCAAATGAGGTCTTCGTACTGCCAGGATTTCCGAATACCAGCGATTTGCAGGAAGAAGACACCGTCGTCATCCAACATGTCGTAAACTTGACTCAGAAAGGTACCGAAGTGACGCACGCCAACGTGTTCGGCCATCTCTAAGCAAGTAATCTTCTGGTAGCCACCCTCAACACGAGGGGCGTCCCGGTAATCTGAGCAAAGAATTCGACTCTGGGAATTGTCGATACCAGCGTTGAGAAGACCCTTATTACCCCAGGCTGTTTGGTTACGGCCGAGGGTGATGCCGGTAACGTGAGCGCCGTAGTGAACAGATGCGTACTTGGCAAGAGTGCCCCAGCCACAGCCAAGATCAAGGATCTTGTCACCAGACTGAATTCCAATCTTCTCGCAAACGACAGCCAGCTTATTATCTTGTAGCTCTTCTAGAGTCTCCTCCTTGTGGATATCGCCGATGATACCCGAGGTGTAGATCGGGCCAAGGAACCAAGCATAGAAATCGTCGCCACGGTCATAGTGATCACGAACTTGCTCCTCGTCTAAAGAATCGAAGTGAGTAGTCAGGAAAAATATCAATCTCGGGTATAATCGGCTTACCCTGGGAGCGGGTATGCATCAATAGCTCTGGGATGAAGCCAAGTAGAAAGTGCTTGAACAAACCCATGGTGAATTTGAAGTTAGCCCAGTCATGACGATACTCGAGGGCCTCCAAGGCATCCATTTTGAATTCAACTTCGCCATTAAAGTATTTCTCATAGAAAACCTCCATAGGAATCTTGCTCTTGCCATGGTAGGTGGCCCGGTCATGCTCGCTCTTGAACTGGAGATAGTGCTCAACGGGCAGACCGCGGTATTTTGCCTTCTCGGTCTTGCGAGGAGAAATAGTCGAGGATGCAGACCAGAAAGCCATCAAAACAGGAATTGTGGTGAAGAGAGCAAAGAAAATAGTCGTGTAGAAACCACCGCCCACCTGGCGGGCTAGCCACCAGGGTACCACAAAGCATAATAATATCATCAAGCCATTTGAGAAACTATCGCTGCCTGGCGAGTCGGCGGGGACAGGAGCATTTTTGATAGCGGGGTACTAGCGAGAGGGAAAAAAAAATTAAGTTCATTCTGAGGAATGTAGAAGCTAGAGCTGCCTCGGAGATATATGTGGAGTTTCTATAGTTACTCACCAAGGTGGTCTTGACGCCACAATCAAAGGCCGGTTTCGTCTGCTCAGGAGCAGCTGGTGTTACGATGAACTCAAAATCTCCAGGGGACTCTGGATGAACAGTCGTCATGATGGTGGAGAGACCTTCAGGGGCTTAAAAACAGAAAAGGAGAGTCAAAGGATGTAATTAGTACGGGCAGTATAAGGGGGGGCGGTGAAAAGGTGGATATGTACGATATCATATCTGGACCAACTTCGTGGCTCCGAAAACAAGACAATTGAGTCTCCATAGTGACATAGGGCATTCCCTCGAATATAGCGAGTTGACTTGATACTGTATCAAATCCTATCTCATTCACTATGGATTCGTTGTATGGATTCCCTCTGTTCCCAAAGCTCCCGCCGGAGTTACGACGCATAATTTGGCGCTTCTGCCTACCACGTCGCGTCTGCGAGTTAGACGAGCCATTCCTTGTCTACGAAGGCGCTCCAGACTGGCGATCATCAATCGAACGATTTGTGTTATCTTGCGAGTTACGGATCTGTGCAGAACAAAATGCACGTCCACCTGTCATCACGCGCATATGCCGCGAATCCCGCGCTGTTGCCTTCGAACAAGGTCGTTTGTTCAAGGCTACATTCCCTCCATCTGCAGCACATCCTTTTGATCTGGAGGTATGGTTCGATCCGTCAACGGATATACTACACTCAAATTATTTCGAAGATGAAATGGTTTCTTCACAGCGTGATGATGGGAAACCCTTGCGACTTCTTGCATCGTACGCTAAGCGATTTGGTGTTCAAGCCTCGGTCATTGCAAACTGTTTTTTCTGGCCCCCGCCAGGCCAGATTCAAGCGCTTAAGATGCTGTCAAACTGGGTGGTTGTGGTGCGCATGATCGTAGTACACTGTGATCATAAAACTGCACTGCAGTCAGGTTTGTTCGGGCTTCTTGGAGATGCCCGTACACAAGTGGTGGATATTGATAATCAAGCAAGACTCGCTGCGTTTATTGATTTGGTGAGAACTTGCGAGCTTGGGTTGGAAGAGACCCCGCCGTGGGGATTCGACTATCCTCCATACATCGTGCCCCAGGAATTCACTCAGGAGACTGCGAATACAATGCGGAAGAATTTGGAACACAGGGTTGTTCACGGATATAAAGGGAGATTGTCCAACGAGCTTCCACCAGTGCGACCGGTGATTATGTTTCGACATTGTAACCTAGAGTGCAATGTAAAAGGAAGCAAAACAAAACTCCAGGCTATCAACAACAGAGGAACCCGACTTCACTACAACCGCTCAGATCGAGATCCACGTATGTTCTTATACCTCTGACATTGAAGCTGAGCCCATTATCCATGGATAGGATGGTATACTGTCAGATCTACAGACAAGTTATGAGCATTGCAGAGTATAGGGACTCATAGATGGTGTTGCAAAGAACGATACCTGAGGTATGTAACTTATCTCATTGACTCTTAATCCCCGCTTATACTTCGGTGCTACTACCTCTCTACCTTACCGAGTACGAGGATCGAACGAGAAAGATAATTCCTAGTAGTCAGTATGATACTCGGTCTGGTAATGTTACGTTGCTCGTCAACTTACTGAGCATAGACCCCTCAGGTAACATGGTAGTGTATAACTTGAAGAGTGTTTATATCTAATATCATCATCTATCTCCGTGGGAATACAGTGTTAAAATCCACCATGATTGATTGTGAATAAAGAATTCATCTCCATAAGACGCCGAGGGACGCCAATACAATAATACAATCTCATCCAGCCAGCCAATTCCACAATTATAATCCATTGGGCCCAGAGAAACATCCTATCAAACAAGGGTTTGTACATTATGAAACCCGGTCCATGTGGGAGTAGGGATAAGCTCCGTAGCAATACATAAAGGGCCGTGGTTCATAGCAACTTGGAAATTTAAAGCGTAAGCTGAAAGTTGTCTGCCTCTTCATCCTCTCCAAATGTTGCTAGTTCCTCTCCACATTCTTCCTCCTCGCTTTCAAGACAGCCAGCCGCCTTGCACCGAGCCCACATGTCCGACCCCAACGGCGGAGGCCCATAGAGCTGGAGGTAGGTCTCGGGGGACAAGGTTGTCATTGGATTGGACTTTTTCTCACGCAGAGTAGACGACACACTCCGCCCTTTGGTGTATCCAACAGTTGTGTTGGAAGTGGCCGCGGCGGCCGAGCTTCGCATGGACGAAGGGTTTGTGGGCACGCGGGTCTTCTTCTTGGGCATGAGAGCTGATGGTGTAAGTCGTGACTTGGGGGCCATGGCCGGTCTAGCAGGCGCAGACGCATTTTGAGGTCGCCCAAGAACTGCTGCAGCTTCGCGAGATCGAAGCGTCGGAATGTTGCGAGACCTGGTATTTGTTGCCGGGCCCTTTCGCTGAGTATCTGGGAGCGTTGATACAGATTGCAATTCTGCGTCGTTTTCTTCTTCGGCGGATTCATCAAACCCAACACTTTCAAGCTGCTTCATAATCATCTCATCAACCATTTTGTCACACTGGGCAGAATCTTGTTGGAATTGACGCTGCTTCTGTGTAAGGCCATCACTGCCAATCTCTTGGTTTCCGTAAGTGCTCTCCAAGCCCAGAGCTCGGTTCTTTGGACGGAATTGGGGGAATGCGGTGTTGTATGTGATATCATCAGGAAGGTCGGGAAGATCTAGATACCATCAGCACGTGCCCTCTGTAGGTTGCTTGCTTAACAAGACTTCGGAATCCTACCATTTGGCTTCGGGGGCATGTATTCAATATCCGGGACATCTTCCTGGGGCGCTTCGGTGTAAACCTTTGTCTGTGCCTGCTGTACCACGGGGGCAGCCTTTCTGATTCTTTGAGCAGTCGAAGTTCTGCGCGCTGTCTTTTCGGGCTTTAAAGTGCCACCGAATGGTGCAGGAGTCTGGAGTCCCTTTGCCTTCGCATTGGTTGTCTTCATGCCCAACGGAGCACGGTTTCGGGTGTCTGCACCTCCAAATGTTAGCTCTCTTGAACACCATTTGCCAATCTTATCTGCGATAAGTCAATCACATACCCATAGGCGTGACAAACGCATCTTTGCCTGGCTTTCCATTGCCCAATATTTTTCCATTTCCCTTGACAGTCTGTTTTCCGAATGCGATAGGGTTGTTCTCGTCGTTGAGAGACACTTTCTTGCCGGGGGTCTTGGGAGCCAGGTTCTTGAGGCCTTGGTTCAACGGTTTGGCGGCGGCAGCGGTGTGGTGGGTGTTCACCAAATTTTCTTGATCGCGAAGGGCCAGCATGGTGGCAGACGAGCTAGCTCAAATCGCATACAAAAGTGGTTGAAAGTGGCAAAGACGCAGACGCGTGCAAAGAAGGAGTTCTAGATGGACCGTGTTGTTCGGCCGCGGTTGCCCGTGGAGACGCGGCGATCTCTGGGCGGTGATTGGCGGCAGGCAATGGCGGGGCTGTTGTGTACGGTGCACAGTAATGGACGTTTACAGTGTGGCCGCTAGTTCGATACCCGTATTCTTCTCCCCTTCTCCTTCAATCTATCTTCCTCGAAAACCCCCCTCCATCTTCTTCCATCCCCCACGGCTCGCTGAGCGATAGCCTGTTTACTTCCTCCAATACATATTTCCCCCCCACTTCAATTTTTCCAAGATGGACAAGATCAAGGAGGTGAGTCTCCCCAAGGCAACTGCCCCTGCTCGGCGGGGTAGCTCAAGCTGTCCCCTTTCCCCCCCAAACATGCATGTGGCCGCAATGTCGCATCAGCACCCTCACCCTGCACAATATCAACATGCTAACCCTCTCTTCAAAAGCGTATGAGCGCCCTCCGTCTGGAGGCTGACGATGCCCACGAGAAGAACGAGGAGCTGAAGACTAAGGTCAAGAATTTGGAACAGGAGAACCTTTCCAAGGAACAAGAGATCACATCCCTCAACCACCGCAACCAGCTACTGGAGGAGGAAGTCGAGAAGCTCGAGTCTTCTGTGAAAGAAGCTAAGGATGCTGCCAACTCGAGTGCTCAGCACGACACCCAAAATGAGGCCCTCCAGCGCCGTGTGCAGCTCCTCGAGCAGGAGGCCGAGGACAACGAGAAGTCTCTCCGGGAAACCAACGAGAAGTATGATCAACTTAAAGCTACTATTTCTACCTCATTCACTGACGCATCGTTCTATAGGCTCCGTCAAACCGACGTCAAGGGCGACCACTACGAGCGCAAAGTGCAGGCACTCGAGACAGAGCGCGACCAATGGGAGGCCAAGTACGAGGAGATGGCCAAGAAGCATGCCGAGCTCCAGAAGGATCTCCACGACCTCGAGGTCTCCATCAGCAATGTTTAAATGTTGGGAAATGTGTCGGTGTGGGGGACCAGGAGACGTTGGGGCGGATGCAGGCTTCCTTTTTTCCAACTGTCTGCTTTCTCATATTGTGACTGGCTACGGTACTGCCCTCATGCGTGGAGACAGTGTCTCCATAGCATTTATGCCCTGCTGCACGAATCAAATGCCTTTATTGTGGTCAAACTTTGCGTGTGAATCATAGAAGCTTTTACTATTGACAGAACGGGCTCTTCATGCAAAGTCCTAAATATGTAATAATGTGGTATAAAGAATTTGCTCTCCTAAGCCTAACCCAAAGATAAAAACGAAAAAAGACTTAGGCTGCTCATTGCTCTCTCCGTGCCTTAGCCTTCTTCGAATTTGACGAACGCTGCTTCGCTTGGGTAAGCTTCCGCTCTGCTTTGCTTTCGTATCGGAATTGCTTCTTCTTTTTCTTTGGTTTGTCTGATGCAGGTTTGCGGGCCTTCTTGGCTGGCTTCGTGGGCTCTTCTTTTGCGTCGGAGGGTGTCTCCTTTTTCTTGTCATCCTCCTCTTCTGAATCTTCTGCCTGTATCGCTTTCCTGATCCCATCCCGAGTAGCATCCATCTCTTCGACTGTTACAGTGGTGTACTTGTCTTCATCGATGTATTCGGCTTCGTAATCCACAGCTGGTGGTTCCTCGATGCCCTCCCATTCCTCATCATCTTCATTGGGGTTTGAGTCACTGCTATCGCTGTCATTCTCTTCCTTGAGACGTTTCAACGCGAGCTTGTGTTCCTCCATGGCTTGTTTGAATTCGGCTGCACGGCTCTCACGCAGCTGGACAAAGTTGAATTAGCACATATCATAAGATGTTTTCTGCGGGGGTGCAGCTTTCATACCTTTGCGCGATCGCTTCTGCGCTCTTCACGCATTTTTTTCTCAGCGATCTCTTGTGCGTGCTTTGCGCGCTGCACCTTGCGCTTATGGAAACCAGTAAGGAATTCGTGGCGAGCGTCATCGTCGAAATTGACCTCCTCCACCTTGGTGTCTAACTTTCGCTTCTTTGACATGGGACCCATGATGGTTGCAGAATTCACTTGGTCCCGGAATTAGACGAATTCCTGGAGACGGCGTAGTGATGAAGAGTTATCGTCCTGGAGGTGTCTGGGAAAAAAAAAAAGTTGCATGTCGCACCTCAGAGCGGGCCGGTCCCGTCGACCGCCTCCGATGGCCAAGTCCGACCTCCCATTTAGCACCATCGCCGTTCAACTTCATCTCACCCCAGCACAATGCATCTCAGTAGGTTCGGGCTGCTTGCCCTCGGGGCAACTGCAGTCGATGCCTTCAGAGACACCTCTCCTTTCTTCCTAGCTTCAACCTCAGAGTATGCAGCAATACCTCCTAAGCAAGCTACAGCCAGCTAATCACTCCACGCAGGGTCCTGACGAACTCGGCATACATCAAGACCGGTGTCGCTGTATTCGACGAGGTTTCCTCCGCTCTCAAGACCTGCCCTTCGGACTACTATGTTGTTGTCTCCCAACCCGGCGTTCACAGCTCCGACTACTCGACGCGCAAGTCCGCACCCCGCCTTGGCGCGAAGATGATGGGCAAGGACAAGTCCATTCGCTCAAATATGAGTGTAAACGAAGTTGCTGGATCATTGGAAGCAAAGCAGTTCAAAACACTGCTGGAGGAGAATTGCAAGGCACAGACAACTATTATTGACGGCTCATGTAAGTCGCAATGTGTCCTATTCCGGATAACTAGCATACCTTTGGATGTGCTAACAATGATTATGAAGCTGGATCATATCCTAGCAAGCTTGAAGCTGGTCCTCGGGTGATCAGTGTTGAATTCCCCATGCTCTCCTTAGACTCCAACCGCGCCCAGCAACTTTCCGACAATGGTACGTGCTCTTCAAGTCTGCGAAGCCGACAATGACCTAACATGTGTCTAGATGGTCTTTTGGCAGATATCATTGATCAGATCCCCTCCTCATCCAAGTACACCCTGCTTTACGTAACCTCTCCGCGTGAATTCACCGACACCGACTCTATTAACTACGAAACCGAGAACGAACTGAGCCAGGGCCTTCGCATGGAACTCAAACGAGACTACTCCAGCTCCTACAGCCCCGCCGCCTCTGACTCTTCGGATCGTACCCAATCTCTGTTTGACGAATACCAATACTTCACTCCAGGTGTGTACCAACTCTGTCTCGTCACACTGTCTGCCGAACTAACCGCTTACAGGGATTTTCATGGGCTTCATGGCATCCTTCCTTTGCCTCATAATCCTTTACATTGGAGTTTCCGCTTTGAATAGTCTTCAAGTTCCATATGCTGCTTTTGAGAAGGATACATCCGTCGCTGGACAGAAGAAAGAGCAGTAAATATGCCCTGATTAAACAGGGATGCATGTGCTCTTTGCTTGATGCAAGCACCAGTAGAGTCTTTTTCTACAATTTTCGGCTCCGGACACAGTTTTTGCTCCTTTTTTTTTTTCTGTATGATATATCAATGTTGCTATTTCTGGTAGAATCAACCCATCATGTGACACCAGTCTGGGGTATCCGTAACCGACCTTGGCGTTTGTAGAGCCTTAGTGTCCTTTTTGGCCTCCTTTGATTTGTGTCTGGTGGCTTCTCGGTTCTCTTTTGCCCTCAGTTGCCCTCGACATTCGTTTCCCCCGAGCAAATTGTCCCTCGTTGTGCAGATCTCTCCAGCAGCCTGCAATTGAACTCGTGTCAACAGTGGGTCCTGAGGCTGTCAGAATCACGCAGGGGAGGCAGTCCCACCTTCTCAAGCAAGGATCCATCGATTTGAATACGATATTGAATACATCACGATTTTGGGATCCAGGGGTCGCATTTGCATGCTACGATTCGCAGCATCTCTATTCGACGCTTCACGCTGATCTGCACTTGCCCCGAGCGACCCGCTGTGGAGAACGAGAGCGATCAATTGTTTACATTCGTCTCACCATGCGGGCCTTTCCTAAACGGCTTCGACGAGCCCATCCCTCTCGCATATTCCTCCTACTCCTTGTGTTTCTCATTGTCGCTCGTGTGTCTGCAGAGCCAGCGGGAAACCCAGACACGTCCACAAGGGCGGCCCAGGCCACCGACGATCCGTCCCCCTCTGATAAAGCCACTAGCGCCGCCGAAACCACATCAGCAGATTCAACCTCCGCCTCTACGTCTGACAGCTCGAAAACTACCGACTCTAGGTCGGAGTCTTCGGCAAAGACAAAGTCGGACTCTAAAACCATGGATCAGACCACATCCACGACCTCGTCCGACACTACTTCCACAACCTCCTCCCATAGCACGACATCAACGTCCGTTTCCACAACAACCGCATCGACATCCTCATCCACCACCACATCCGATGCCGCAGTTGTGACCATTCCCCCCACCGATGGCGCGCCATATATGCAAACGTCGAATACTCCAGAGGGGACCGTCTTTATCGCCGTCGGGGCTATCCTAGGCCTGATCGGGCTCGCCGTGCTCGCCTGGCGCGGGATGGTCGCATGGTCAGTCAACCGCTCAGTACGGAACGCAGCGATGGCCCAAGCTGCCGAATCCAAAAGACTCTTACGCGGAAGCCGAAAGAAGCGAGCCGCATCAGGCTACACCCCAGCGCCGACAATGGACGTATCACTCGACAAACTCGGCGCCGCAACTCGGGCCTCATATAAGCCATCACGTCGAGTTTCCGCAAATCAAAGCGGACTGTTCTACTCACCGACTGCACCAGGCGGTGCAGCTGGGTCGCATAACAGTTTGAACAACGCCCCGGGCAACCGCAACTCGAACTACATGCCTGCGGGCTTCTATGCTGCGGCAGGCAGGTCTGGCCCTGCTCAGGAAACAGATCGGCCGCAGTCTCCTACTTATTCGGCGCATGGCGGGTACTCTTCGCCACAGGGCTATCCTTCTTCACCTTCGCTACCGCCTACGGGTGCCTACCATGACTCGCATAATTACCAGCGCCACTCGTACGTACAGTCTACGAGCTCGGTGAATTTGAGCCAACCAAATAATGGTAGGGCGCCGAGTGCCTATCTGGAGGATCTTTTTGAAAACCACCCTCCTCCTCAGGATCGTCACTCAGGGCGTCGGTGACGCATGAGCTTACGCATATTGTACGACAGGGATGATTTGAGTGAGGCTCTTCCGAGATTTGGGCATTGATCTTTATTCTGTACTTTGTTTCCAATGATTGGGCCAGCAATCTACTTATTTATTATTTTTTGGCGTTTAGAGTGATGTGTTATGTTCTATGGTTTGGTAGGCAGGTATAAGTAAATATCTCATGTCAATAGCATTACGCAACGTCCATTATAGCCACAAGTAAGGATTCTGGCAGTACCCAAGTGATTTGGCAGTAAATAATTTAGTCAAAAACAGCTGTTTTAACTTGGCCGGGAATCCCTTGGACTGACGTAAAAGCCGAGGACGAAGATAATATCCACAAGGTGATCGTGATCGATTCCTCCACCAGGAAGATGAATCTGAGTCATGCCAAGGGCTTGACCTTCGGCTTGACTGTTGCCTGGGTCCCAGGAAGGGGGTTAATTGCGCGATGATTTCGGGCTTAGGGAGTCAGTGAGTAAAAGTAGGATTCCAACATCGATCACTACCTATCTGATCTTTTATATGCACATTTCTTTAATGCCAAAGCATCTCAACTGTTTCTTTTCCTCAAGCATTCTTTGTGCCTTGGTTATAGTTTAGTTTTCTACAGTAAGAGGTACTATTCTGAATATCCTAGCCTTAGAATAGGGCATCTACTCTGCATACTTTATAGCATCGGTATCGATAGTAGATGGGGTTATTTAACCACTGTACTCGATTCGCAATCTGATAATAGCTCCATGACGAACACATTAAGGCTATTCAAGTAATGGCGCTGAACAGCACTTCATAACTAATGTTATGGTCAGCGGGCTGCTCGGGACATCTACTTCTGAGTCTCAATTATAAATGAATGCTCATCTAGATGGAAATGCACAAGAAGTCTCAGCTAAAGCTCTTATCGGGATAAATATCAGAAAGTAATACATTCGTGAAGCCGAGCACACGAAAGCCTTGCACGTTGGAGCTGAAGCCACCTATCGCAACGAGCCCAGGAGTGAGGCGGAGGAATAACACGCGTCGACTCGTCAAATTTAACGTAGACCAGACCTTCTCCTCGATAAAAGCCTATTTTGGATATTCTACTCTTCGAATTAGGTATCATTGTATTGTTGAGATTAGGATATATTTGTTTAGGCTCCAGGCAGTTGCTGCCCAGGTGATCTAGATAGATTCGTGAAGCACCTTTATCCTTTGTAGACTATACCCAAGAGATGATCAAATGAAGCTCCGAGTCTTCGCTTGGGCTTGTTAGTCTCGAGGTTGCCAGCTCAGTTTGCCCCTCAAAGTCATGTTTTGGGTGTAGTGGGACAGCACCTGGGCATGTGAGTGGCGACTGGTTCCTAAGCTAAGTTCCTAGAGCGTTCCCCATATTAGATATATGAAGCTATCTAGAACCTTCGAAGCATGTCCAACTAGCAAATTGGGTGGACCGAGCCAATATGAAGAATACTATTAGCCATATTTAAAATTATATTATCTCTATCCTAATACTTTGAATAAATCACAGAACATATGTTACACAATTCACATTTGCAAAAGAACTAGCTACACACGTACGACTGCCTTGAAGGATTATCTGCGCCACTTGAACCTACTACGTGGCTGAATAGAAGTGCCAGATTGCCCCAAGGATCTGCAAGTCAGCTCTTAGATCTCCAAATATTGAAGCCCCATTGTAGCCCAACCCCGCGGTCGCCATTAACAACGAAATAAGTACTGTTTACGTTCAGCTCAGTCCTTTCGATTCTGCAGGTCACCCTGTTTTTGCAGGAAAATTAAGTTGCCCAGCTTCTCTTTAGAGTGATCTGCATGGAGGCAACCTTAGGGGCATCTGCCTATATGAGCTACGAACAGGATTCAAGAACTAGCTTGTCCCAGTAAGAACTTGGCAATACGTAGATGTTGACATATCATGTGGCTTGTCTCGATCCACACGATTGGCGGATTGAAACGCAGCGACTCGCCAGATACGAGTTTGCATCATGAAGTTTCACAAAATGTAGGATTCCTGGAGAGCGTCAAAAATCTCGAGGGCGCTAAAAGCTCCCGCACACCATTTTGGCTGTGTGAAGATTGTTTGGCTTAGCCACAGAAGTGGTGATACTCGTCTAGCCGCCGTCCCAGGCTGGGATGCACAGTTAGCGCCGTGATGAAGCGCATGAAAGGGAGAGCCAGAACTCTTAAATTTGTGGCGATGATCATTGGGTAGAAACTAAATTCTAAAATTAAGGCATGTCCGTCTGACTCGAAGTACTTAATGGTGCCTGGTCCATCCACTTTTTGCAATATCATTTCCTACATATTATCCCCCACCACAGTAAATAACAACGCCGACTACTATCATTTTAGAAATTTGTGGACAAGATGCTTGCAGATAATCTGAAAATGAGAGCTCATTTTGAAGCTTTTACTGCCCGCGAAAATGAAAAGAATAGCCTCATAGATGTGAGTCTACATGGAGCAGATAGACTTCGCCGTGCTTTCCTCCTTCAAAGTGTATCAAGCTAAGCCGAATATGCATAGAACATGATCCGAATGCTTCAAGACTACGAAGATAGGATGAGGGTCCTGGAACTCGAGTTGAACAGCGAAAAAAGACATCGTGTATCCTCCCAGAAGAATCTAGGGCAGTGGGCTAAATACAGCTCGGTGCGTGCTCTGTTCAACCCCACGGTTCTTCCATAGTACTTACGTCGACAGTCTAAAAACGATTTCGTTGTTGTTTTAGTTGACGGCGACGGAGCTATCTTCAATGATGGGTTCCTTCAAAAGCCTCGAGAAGGTGCCATGGATGCTTCTCGAAAACTCACTCAAGCGGTGCGAGATTCATTAAAACAAGAGAAACTCATCGATGGTGAAAACATCACAATCCTCATTCGTATCTTTGCAAACATGAACGATCTCTCAAAAACACTACACCTATCCAAAGTCATCTCTGGCCGAGGTGACCTCTCTATCTTTGCTGAGCAGTTCACCACTAGTCGCGGAGAGTACGACTTCATCAATGTCGGACCTGGCAAGGAAAATGCAGATTCAAAGATGAGAGGTAGGTTTTCAACTACCATTATCTCATGGCAAAGACTAACCAGAGTTAGACATGCTCAAACACTACTATCACAACTTCCAATGCAAAAAGATCTTCTTTGCCGGCTGCCATGACACTGGCTATCTAAATGACCTCCAACGATATACAAGCGACGAAGAGAGCCGCGATCGAATCACACTCGTCGAAACCACTCCAGCTCAGCCCTCCTTCAAAACAATGCTCACATTTCCAATAATCCGCTTCGACAACGTCTTCAGAAGCGCCTCTCTCTCCCTAGAAGATACATCCCAGCAACAATCCCCAGGCAGCAACTCCCCAACAGCCTCAACTCCAATCCGCCCAGTAACCCTAAACCCAACACCAATCCTCCTCCCACCAGGCCTCAGAGCCAAACCAACCCTAGTCCCCAAACCCTCCAACGCTCGAACAGCTCCATCCTGGCGCCGCGACTCAGCCTCCAGCACATCAACCACCTCCAGCACTTTCTCCGCGCAAACACCCTCCTCAACATCCACAGCCCCCTCCCCCCCATCCACCTTCTCCAACATCTCCGTCTCCGGCAACGGCGGCATATCAATCCAATACCCCTCCACCCCAACAACCTACGCCTCAGCATGCGGTCCAGGCTCACAGCAAAACATCTTGCTGTCCAGCACCAACCCCTCGACCACCCGCGCAGTTCTCTACAACAAACACAACCAGCGCATCGACGCACCAAACAAGAAACCCGCCGACCAAGCCGCCTTCGACAGCTACTTCGCCAAGCTAGCCAAGGTCAAGACCACCGACTGCCGCGGCTTCTGCAACTACCAGTACCTGCAGGGCCAGTGCCGGCGGGGCGCGATGTGCCACAATGAACACGACGTGGTGCTTTCGGAGCGGGAGGTTGCGGTGCATCGGTACCGGGCACGATTAGGGCTTTGCACGAATGGGCCGACGTGTAGTGATTATGATTGCTTTTTCAGTCACCATTGTCCGTTTGTGCCGAATTGTACGGCGCAGGTGTGTAAGTTTGAGGTGCATATTGAGGGGGAGGATATGGTTGTTTGGTAAGTTTTGGTTATCGTTCTTATTGGGTTGATTTTGGTCGATTGGCTGACTTGTTTTGGGTTAGGGAACGTTGGACAGAGGGGAAGAATGGGCCGGATATCCAGAGACGGACTTGAGGTTTCGGGGTAATGATCGCGGCGTAGTCTTTTTCACGCTGGATTGTTGTCAGTTGTTTTTTTTTTTTTGTTTTTTTTGTTCTTGGTTAGCCAGACTGTCTTCGTTGGGTGTTTAGCATGTTAGGTAGATGAATTAGAAGATTGAATCTTGAAACCATATTGATCATTCTTATAAGATGATGCGCGTGGAACCCATTAGCAAGACCCATTGAGCTCTGAACCCGTAATTTACATGCTAGTCTTAAAACGTAGCAACAGCTCTGGAAAACAACCGAAGAACAGGAGGAAGAGAGAAAGGCTGACAGGAAAATGGAGCAAGTGAATCGAAGGTTATGTACATATCCCGAGGGAAAAGATGCGGATGTGCAAGTCCTCAGGGCAACACCAAGTCACAAAAACAATGCTCACCACTAAGGCGGAGGATCGTAGACACCCAGCCGGCCTGGACCAAGCCCAAATATGTGTCCGAGATCAGCGCGTCCCAAGCAAAAAGCCAGTCAAATAATCCCGAAACAAGGAAATAAGAAGGGTTGCCATACAGGCTAGTGTTGTGCAAAGAATGATGCTGAAGAGACGAGGGGAAAAAAAATAAAGTCCAGATATGCGCTTCCTGACACCAAGTAAAAACAAAGAGATCCGGGTCTCGTATCTATAGGGCTTCTAAACCGCAATGGAGAGTGACGTATGGTAACCGCGAACGGTCAAGAGCGAGTGCTCCAATGTGGGCGCTAAAAAGTTATGTTCTGTGTCTCATGCTCGTTCCAGGTGTAGTGGTGGTAAGGAGTTTTGTTTCAAACAGAGAAGGAAAGACGCCGATCGAGGGAATTCGTTTAGTCGATGGGTTTGCCGTTAGGCTGGTTCCATTTGGGGAGGTTGTGACCATCGGCGCCATGACCATCAAGTTTTCGAACTGTGTAACAAGAAAAAGAACAATGTTAGCAGGTGAAGCAAAGATGAAACCGCGGTGTTCAGGCCTCAGTTTTGGGAACAAAAGCACGGGCATAACCGTGTGAATATGCTCTCTGGCCAGCTCTGGGGGCTTCATAGGACAAGAATGTCCCAAGAACAGCTGGGGTAGGGTAGTAAGGTGATACGTACGGTGTTCGGCCTCAACACGGAAAAACACCCACATCCATCGACGGGCCACCTCAAGGAACATCAGCATGAACAGGCCACTCTCGGTCTCGGCAAGCCACGACAGACCAGGCAGCACACGCCATGCCCATGAGAAACGGAGCACAAGGTCCGCGATAATGACGTAGTGGTACAACCGGGGTGTGCCAAGAAGGAGATTATCGCGGAGGCCATAGGCATAGCGACCAGATGGATCGTTCCGCGTTCCGCTGAAGAGGGTCAAATCCCAATCTTTCACCACATCCCACCAGAAGGAGTAGGCAGAGTTAACAGCAGAGAAGCAGAACCTAAGACGAATTAGATGAGCACAAGAAAAAAATCTGGAGGGGATTTTGACTTACAAGAGACGCATCATGGTGAACTCGCTGAAGCCATGGAAGTCCAAAGGATTGTAGTTCCGCATCTTGGCTGCCAAGTAAATGACAGGGAAAGCGGTGGCATATTTTAGGGCGTTGGCCAGATGCTGGTTACCAGCACCTGGTTGCGAAGAAGCCCGTTGCGCTCGGATATACTCTGTCAAACACTGCCGTAGTCGGATTGCAAATGGAACGGCAATGATAATTGGCACGACAATCGGTTTACCACAGGAGCGATCGGGCTTTGATGTAGCGTAGATTTCACCGGTGAAAAACATGCAAAAGCTGACGTAGACGTCTCCAAAGATTCGGGCATAGCTTGTCATGGCATCTGCCATCAGGACATCACCGAATTTGCGCTGGTCCGTGGCCAAGCCTCCGATCAAGACACGCTTAAATGTGAGCAGGAATTGGATGCGGCCACGGCGAGAAGCACGGTTGAGTGGCCATATTAAGATTATGAGGAGGACAACCCAGACTGATTGTGGGATGTAATCGAGCCTTTCAACAAGATCGTACACGCGGTGTGTTGCGATCCAGAATACGATGAGCCAGAGGACTATGGGGATGGTAAAGTAGGTCGAGAGGCGATATGTGGCGTGGTGGATAGAAAGTTGGCTTGGAGCTCGAGTGTCCGGGTAGCCAATGAGTTTTGGGACATTCTAGGAGAAGAATTAAGGTTAATGGAGAAGACCTTGGACGCGACGGTAGCCGCGAGGGGCAATGCGACTTACAATATGAGCCCTTTGCAAGTATTGTAGATTGAGGCCCCATCCCCACCAGCCTGTGCCAGAGTCAACGACGATGTCCAATTTGTCCAGAGTCGATCAACTTACCAGCAGCCAGCAGAGCTGCTATGCGTATTGGAAAAGGTAGAGTGAGACCGAAGCCATCTAATTGAGCATGTTGATCTGGACCCATTATTCCATCAGGGGGAGGGGGGGAGGAAGAGAAAGGAGGGATGCGCAGGAGGTTCGGAAGGACCCAGGGCGGAGAGGCGAGAACTCCCTGGACCAGCAGTTGACCAAAGTCGAGATATAAGTCGAATCCAACACCCAGAAAACTCAAAACGAAAAGAACGACTGAGGGTGAGTTTGGACAGGAAAGATCATCAGAGATGGAACTTTTCCCCGGCCGCTTTCAGAAGGCTTTCATAAGCAGTACTTAACGGGAAGCGTACGTGGATTGTGGACTGCGAGGGTCTGGATTCTCCACCAGGGCCTGCAATTGGAGAGCCACGATGGGTCAGGGGTGTGGCTTTACATTACAGAGGTCTCATGTATCCGGTGTTCAGGCGTTTAGTCCCCATGCTAATTTCCCTGCGTTACAGGCACTTGGACATCAGACTCTGGTACAACTAGCAGTGGGGGCTACAGCAAGGGGAGTCTTTTTCAATGAGCCCCGGAATATACCATCTCGCTCCCTGGGAACAAGGGACTGCTGGCTTTTAGGAGCTCACACGACA
Organism: Mycosphaerella populi pn0402; assembly: GCA_002153405.1. Classification (NCBI taxonomy): domain Eukaryota; kingdom Fungi; phylum Ascomycota; class Dothideomycetes; order Mycosphaerellales; family Mycosphaerellaceae; genus Mycosphaerella; species Mycosphaerella populi. Next base: position 84,730 of record KZ118980.1, on the reverse strand, counting down.
TGGCTATTCTCCGAGTGCTTCGGGCCCCAATGGGTTACCATACCTGTAATGAGAGTCCGGACCAGAGGATCCGCTTGATCGGCAGTCAGGGGCGCTTCCGGGTCTTGTGGTTCCGCAGAACCAGCTCGTTCTGCATTCTCACTCGACACCATCATGGGGATCGGTAGCACCCACCTCGATAGAAATCCACTTTGTGGCCCTTCAAAATGGCGTGCGGGCATCGCATTGGTGCTCGATGAAAACAGCCATGATCAGGACAGAACCTTCCGAAAATCCCCCCATTTCTATGATTCGCTCCTCTGAGAAGTGAATCAGGGGGAAGATCTAACGGCGCCTCGCTCCAACTATCGTGAACTATAAAAAGCCCAGTTCTGCAGGCCACGAATTCTGCGCCCCGACCAGGATTAGCGGTAATACCGAAACCCGTTGTATACAAGCATATGTAACACATGATGTCATTCATCATCACGTGACCGTATAATCACCTGACGTCGAGCCGAGGTCGGGGAGCGAGACATGGGGAACTCCGCGGTTGGATATCAAAGATGCCCCGGCTCCCTCCATAGAGTATCCTTGCTCAAGATTGCTGCTGGAGTCGACACACTCCAATACTATACAATGGCCGATGACGACTCAAATCTCGCTCTGCCAACGCCAGGCCCAGCTCTGGGCGTACCAAGCCACTTCTACCCATTTGCAACATCCCCAGATATCATCCGATCTCACGAAAAAGACGCCTACCTCACCAGCGGCTTAATCCAACAATCACAATCCATCGTCCGCGCTCTCCGCGGTGCCCGCTTTGCCCACACTCATTCCGACGCCATAAAACACCTCACCGAACTTCTCTACTTCTCCCTCACAACCGCAATCGGCAACCGCACCCTCGGCGAAGAGTATTGCGACCTCGTCCAGCTCGAAGACGACACCCTCCGCCTCCCAACAATCTCCCGTCGCGTCGGCTACATTCTTAGCAGTATTCTAGTACCATGGACGCTATCACGGCTTCTCCCCGCCCTCCGCCAGCGGTTACGCAATAAGCTCGAACGGAACGTCGCCCGCGAGCAGTTCCGCGCCGCACAAGCCGACCTCCTCCAAAAGCCCATAGTCGGGTCATTGAAGCAGAAAAAACCCTTTTTCTCCAAACTGCGCATCCAGCAGTATCTGCTGGACCACCTGGACTCGATCACTTCGCTCTCACCGATATACGCGCTCAGCATTGCGACCTTCTATTTCACGGGCTCGTATTACCATCTCTCCAAGCGTATCTGGCGGCTACGATATGTATTCACGAAAAAAATCGACGATAATGAGCAGCGCATCGGGTACGAGGTGCTGGGTGTTTTGATGGTGCTTCAGATTGCCGTGCAGGGATTCTTGCATGTGCGGAAGCTGGGTCAGAGTAGTGTGGGTGGGGAGGACGAGGGCAACGCGGTTGGTGCGGGGGCAGAGAAGGGCGAGGGTGGTGGCACGGTGCTGGGTTCCATTGAGAACCCGGCTGCTGTGCCTCTGCTGTCTGCGTCGACGGCTCGGTATGATTTGGAAGAGGACGCCGGTGCTGTTGCGTGGATTCCGGAGGGACAGCAGCGGAAGTGTACACTGTGTTTGGAGATGTTTAAAGATCCGAGTGTAACGACTTGTGGACATGTATTCTGTTGGATTTGTGTTAGAGATTGGGTGCGGGAGAAGCCTGAGTGCCCGCTTTGTCGGCAGGATCTGCTCTTGTCGAAGGTGTTGCCCTTGAGAGGATAGGGTTCAGGGAAGATCCGTGGATATTGTAGATACGTGTTTTAAATAATATACCCCAATTCTACTTCTACCTTGTACAATTGGTACCTAGGTAGTATCATAGAATATTGCCCTGGACTAGCGTCGGATTTACTAAAAGTATAAATATTCCATTGTATTCGAACGTACCTTTCCATCCGTGCACCTTCCTATTTATATGTTCAAGTACCTAGGTTCACCTGACTACAGACATCGTATGGGAATTATTAAGCCTTAGATAAGATAAATGGGAACCTTGGAAGTGTTTGACCGATTTGAGAAGAGATCTATCGTGTAGTCATCAGACGGATATATGAAAAGCTCCGCGCTCGCTAGGCAATGCTAGAAATGTAATATGTTACAAAAACCGCGGCGCTCATAGTATGTACACAACATCTCGACAATGCTCCGATGCAATGCTAATATAAAGTGGAATATGATATTTGACAGGAAAGGGCACACAGGTCTAGGAGATTTGAGCACTTTGACTCTCGGTATCGGCAGAAACTTCTTTTTCCTCGCTATTAATAGTCTGGCCATGGGGGAGAATGATTGGGAGGTTTAGCTCCGCATGCGCAGGCCGAGGAGGAGCTGGGTCCATAGCCAGTCTTTTCTGCTCTAGGATGTGAAACAGACGAAGAGATGCATAAGGATCAGTGGCAGCATCTGTGATTTGTGAGAGTCAGTATACATATGACTGGGTATGTACTTGATTGCTCAAGTAATTGATCAAGTTAGGAGAGACATACATTGAACCTGACTGTAGTTCAGAGGACGAGCCCAATTTGAACATCTAACATCCTCAGTCTTCTTGAGTGGTAGCCCAAGGTGTTCTTTCACTTGATCACTGAGGTTGATATTTCTCTTGTTCACAAGCTTTGGGTTCTCTTGGCCATACTTGACCAGTTTAAACAAATGGCTGAGTTCAAAGATCGAACTGGCATTGATCCCAAGGTATTTGCGAAGACGAGTTGTGTCAGCCTTGATCGACACGCCTACTTTGGTGATATCGGGCGATTCAAGAACCTGTTTGAGAGAAGGAGCGACCAGCTCGGACAGGTGTTTAGCTGGGCGGAAAAGTGCAATTTGGAAGAGTGCAATGCGTTCATCGTTCGCAATCTGGATCAAGGACAGATTGTTTTGAATACTATCATTGGTAGACGCGTTTGACTTCCACTCCATGTCAAAGCCAATCACAGAATTCTTGAGAAAGTGCCTCGCGACCTCCTCAGTACTTTCGAGGGTCCGGCAATAATGAACAATCAGGTTCCCGCCATCAGGACGTGTTTGAGTGCTGTGACTCCAGAAATCCGAAATGACCGCAGCGTCTTCAGTCTTTGGCTCGGCGCTTGACGCTTCTAATCGACTTTGTTTTGTTGCTGAATCCTGAGCGGGTTTCCTCTCAGGAGATTCCCTCTGAGGAGAGATATGGCTTGGATTGATTGTATCATAAAGTAGGCCCTGGCTAGCTTCATTGCCCCAAAGGGTGCGACAAGTGCTGTAGAGTCGCGAAACATCGTTCCTGCGATGCTGCTCACTGAAATGTCTAGTGAGCAACGGAGTTCCTCTCCTTCTATGGGCTGTTCGTTTGGGCTTGTCTTTTTTTGAGGATGCTGCAACGCCTGTAGGTTTCGCTTCTTTTGAAGATATAACAGCATCCGCAGAAATGCCCGGTCGATGACATTTGACATTATTTGCCTGCAGAATCGGTTTCTTGGTTGAGATTGGCCCAGAGTTTAACACTTCAGACCTCTTTTTGGGTTCATCGCGGCGTCGAGGTCCTTCAGATTTGCTTTTGCTGACAGGAACTTGAGTAACCTTCGGATTCGAAGGGGTACCCTTGATTACAATTTCGATATTCTTTTTTTTCCAACTGGGGCCCTTCTCACCGACCGAAGCAGAGCTCGTTTCGTTGTGGGTTGGAGAATTGGGCTGCGGAGCCTGCGCAAATGTTTTAGTTGAGCGGACTTGCTCGCTCTGAGTACGAAGTGGCCGAGATTTTTCCAATGTTGGCCCAGAAGCTACTTCCTTCTGCAATTTCCACTTTGGAATGATTGTTGGCACTACTCGGGGCAGTGGCACCTCCAATGCATCGGATGACCATGCGAGTTCGGAAGGATCAATGGGCTCCATGGACAACAAATGATCATCTCCTGGCTCGTATCCGGATACTTGACCCTGTTCAGGTTCTCCCTCTTGCTGGGCCATCATTCGTTTAGCTTTCCAGGCCTGCTTCATCCTGTCTCTCTTGGTGCCAAGTTCTGGAACATGGAAGACTTTATCGTGATGAACTTCTAGGTACAGCATAGTCATTCGCGACATGGCTGACAATACTTGGGTTTTACTGGACCTCTGAATGTCATGCAACTTGTTTCGAGTCCAGGCTATGTGGGTCATGTCGGCAATTTGGTTTGACCAGCCGAGAAAGAGGTTCATGTCCTGACTTAATGGCTTCGGTGGGACAAGAATCCCACGCGCTTGAAACTCATTATGAATACCAAGCTGATGCATCTTATCTTCGGTCTCAAGCCTGATCCAGTTGATGTATTTGTATTCTCGTATGTCATGCATAATCTGCCTGCGATGTTCAACTATCCTTAGTGTGAACGCTGACAAGCCACTTTTGACATGATAGTCCGGGCTAACGTGGTCAAACATAGTACCGAAAAATCCGCGGAGGCATGAATTTAGATAAAGGACTTCACATTGAAGCCACCAAGTCAGGATATTGAATCTTTCAATAGGTGCAATGACATCAAGCTGACGCCAAGCTTTGTCTAGTTCTGGGCTCCCTGGGGGCTTCGTACCATGCCATCTCTTGGTGTAATTCTGCTGAAGTATCGTAGCCCCCTTATTGCGAATCTTCGCCAATAGTTTCATATGATCTTCAGATGTCTCCCTAAGAATGATTGCCTCCATTACTTCTTCGCCAGAGATTTTCATCCCGGCCACGATTGAAGAAGAGGCTTGGATGGGCCACGGTTGAGACTGCTGCAAAGGATGGTTTGCAAGCCGATTACCCATCCAGGCACTACGGAATAAATGAGCTGACGCACTGAAGTGCGAACGATGGTCTTGGAGAATCTTGGCGTATGCGGCAATGTGAGAAGGTAACGGATACTGAATTTCAGGGTGAGGCACACACAAGCTGGTAAGTTCATCAACTCCATTCATCGCGACGCGGGCTTTCGCCTGCATTTCGAAATATTGCTCTCTTGTGGTCTCCCAGTGTGCAAGAAGGCCGTCAATTCGCTCAATTGCGCTCTTTTTGGGGAGCAAGAATTCCTCGTCTAGTATATACCCAATGCGATCGATGGATCGGGTGATTTGCTTTAAATTCACAGAGAGTAGATCCACGCTCGCAGAAGAGAACTTCGCTCTTAAATTGAACGTAGCTTTGTCGAGAGCAGTAAGGTAAGATTTTAGGGTATCATGAGTTTTTGCAAGGCTTCCTGCCATCGCCCCATGATATTGGACTTCCAACACATGCTGCTGTTCGCGCCCTCTGTTGGCGCGATATTTCATAACGTCGGCAAACGAGGCTCCAAGGACTTGATTCACGCCATGAAGCGCGTGTAGATAATTTTCAACGTCGAGGTATCGTACAGCAAGAAATCGATCTTGAAGGTGGCGCCACTCAGGGAATCGTTTCTCAAGCTTCTTAACCTCTCGCGGATCTATAGGGTTCCGTTTCTGCCGCGAGAGAATGAGAGTCCTCATGTCTCTCGGAGAATTGTCTTGCAGAGGGACATTGGCGCGTGCTGTACGGTTCGCAAGCCGACCCCGGGTGGGAAGATTCAGCATATCTGCTTCCTCATCATCATCCACCAGCCTTATCCTGTATCTTGGGGTATTCGAAAAGCATCGGAGTGTATATGAGCGCACATCTCCGGTAGCAGGGGTGAGATGATGTCGACGCTTGCAAAAGGTAAATAGTCTGCCGGGAAACGAGGAATGAACATGACTATAGTCTTATTAGAGACAAAACAGCACAGGCAATATAGGAGAGAGCACCACTGACCTTTGTGAGCAGAGATTCCGACGATCGCAGCAGACATTGTTCTTTGAGTGAGCTTTGCGCCTAGCTGTCGAGGCAAGAGGCGGGTTTTTCAGGCCTGTGGGGAGGCCAGTCCACGCGCGCATGTTGCTTCTTCAAGCATCTCGAGTCGCACGCAACACAGCCAAATACGCTGTCTTGGCTGAGCTCTCCACGGACCAATTATTTCAGTTCTAGTGCCCAGAGAACCTCGTGGTTGCGTTGTTCTGAAAGGCGAATGAAAGCAAAACTGCCGACTAAAGTCCGGGGCATTGCGCTAAACCCTTTTAGGGCACAATGTCGGCGCGGATAAAACCAAGTTCCTCCCAAAGATCATCACGCCGACTCTCTATATCACTTGTTCTCGCTCCCTCTTCTCGAAGCATAACCTGCAATATCGCCGAGCGGGCTTCATAGCATCAATCACATTTTCCGCTCTGATTCATTATGGCTTCCCAACTGTTGCCTCTGGGTTCGTCTCGCAATTTCATCGCGTCGCGTGTAACCCCACTAACCCTTTCGTAGAACTGATTGACAAGTGTGTTGGCTCCCGGATTTGGGTTGTTATGAAGGGTGATAAGGGTAAAGTTCCTACGTGAATCCCCCAAGAAAATTCAGAGTCTAACAAGAAACAGAATTCTCCGGCACCTTGCTTGGATTTGATGACTATGTCAGTGAGTAACTCTTGTGCTCGAAATTGAACTACTCTACAAAATACTAACTAAAGCGACAGACATGGTCTTAGAAGATGTGACAGAATTGTAAGTTCTTCTTGTCCGGCTCTCAAAACTTTCCTATGACTCTCGAATTCCCATTTGGGGTCTACCTGTACAACTCCAGACACCACCGGCAAAGATTTTATGCCCCTAAACTATCTGGGTGCTTGTAAGATCAAGGCTAATTGAAGCAGTGACTACTCAGGTGCCCAGATTAAGCTTCCAAAGCTGCTTCTGAATGGTAACAACGTCTGCATGGTACGTATCGATAATGATTTCCTTAGCTCTGATCTAACAACACGACAGTTGATCCCTGGCGGGGAGGGACCCGTTTCCAATTAAATGAGAAGAACTCGCTTGTTCTGGTTCAACGAAATGATTTCCGTTCTGTGATGATACCGAATGAAACGACACAAAAAGTCCAATAATAGATTCTCATCTTCTTTCGCTATTCTGATTCGTCTCCTACCATGATATTATATTACATGAACTCTCCGGAGTGGAATCCTCTGTAGCCTTGAGTGCTCTAGTCTACGTCCTTCGAAGTTGACAGAGATTTTTTTCTGGCTTTTCCTATTGCCATAAGCAGCTGCTTCTCTTTTCCTTGGTCGTTCCCGCCAGCACACTCGGGAGGGAGCATTGCATCGTCATATAGACCCGGAGTGTTCAACCTGGTTTACATCAGATTCGCCTTGAAAAACTCTGTACTACAGCTGTAAATACCCCACGGGTGCGTAGTCCTCATTCGGCGTTGTGTTTGTGAATTTTGCGACTGCCCGCATATCTGTCGATGAAATCAGCCGTTCAGGTCTCTCGCCATTGGGGAACCTCTTATGCTTCTAGAAGCTGACTAGACTATTTGCTTCCTATACAAGGTCCGGGATAGAAAGGAGGCTTGCATATTTCGAGATTTAGTTTAGTGTTGAGGCAGGGTGTAGATGACAGCTGACTGCATTTTGCTCAGTTAAAAGTGGCCTCGGCAGTTTTAGAGTAAACTTGGAAAATATTACACCTTAAACCCGGGGCTTAACGCGACTTGCGCATTGTCTGCTGCAGGGAAATGTTAGGTAAATATGTGGACCAATGCGAATTTAGGAATTTGAGCCTTGAATTGTGCTAAAATAGTGCACTCTTTGCATTAGCATAGCAACTAGTATAAGTATACATGCAGACTCAAGAACTGGTCGGTCTTTTAGCGGTTAATTTTGAGGCAAAGAGTCCTAGATAGATTTAGTAAAATCTGATTATCTTATTTCTTGCGCGTTTTAGAAACACAAGCCATCATCGATTGCCCTCTTGAGGCAATTTGCAGCGCCATCACAGGCTCACCTGCATAGGGCGCCAAAGTGGCCCATATACCTTCATCCGTATTACACTAGGCACACGAATCATTCATTTCTGGCAAAATCTCACTTCATGTCTCATTCGACCACTAGTGATGCTGCTACCCCAGACCCTCGGACGGCAACATGTGGAAACTGTTACCTAACAACTTTCTCTCCCCGCATTACAGACGAAACTAATGACACCGTCGGGGCGGGTGGGACAACTCTAATAGAACTGGCGATGTCTTTGTATTTCGGAAAATGTTTGGATACATTGCATTCCACGGGACATTAGGGACCAATCCATGAAAAGAGAATGCAAGGTGGGATTAGTGGCTGTCAGCGGCTGTCAGCGTCACTTGCCATACCTTCCGATCGGTTCTTCTCGCCCGATGCGCTTCGTGGCGGTTTTTGCATATTCTGGCCCAAAAAAAAATCGCAAAATTCCTCATTATATTTCCTGGTGCCTCGGGGCCTTCAGACCCCCAGGAAAGGGTCTAGAGCTTAATAGGGGCCTCGAATAAGCCTGACAGGTTTCTTATGGGTGATTGACATTCGTACTATTGTAACATCGCTTAGACCGAGATCCAAAACAGGGTCTTGAACTAGTCCAGGCTTCTTATCAGAAATTAGTTTCAGCTGGATGACTGATCCAGCTCAATGCTACGGTGGCTGTCCAGCCAGGCCAGTTACAGCTACTTTTGAGCGCCATTGGTCGGCGTGGCGGAAAGCCAAGCATCAAGGGTACAAAGAACGAACCAACGGCCATTTCAGAGCGTGCTTGTGGGGCCCTAGTTGCGTGATACTTGGGGGAAGGGGAAACCCGAGTCCATCCTTTGTGCTAAGCCTCTTCTTGGTCACAGAGTACTTCCGGGTTTGTAAACACAAAGGTGGATCTGAGACCTTCCATCTCCGGCTGCTTCGATCCGAGGATTGCCATAGCTCTAATGGCATTGACTAACTTCTAGACTACTGTAAGAGCTTTGTAGATTCTCCACTAGGCACGTATATCCACCGTTATCTACCCTCTATCGCGCAGAAAGTTGCCCCGAGATTCGAGAAGGCCACAGCACGAGATCGACCAAGCCTCGGCCGTTTTGGATCTCGAGCTAGCCCATCCTTACACCAAATAAGAAATTCTCATTTAATAAGTTGCTGAGCAAAAAAAAAAGGCTTGGCAAGTTAATTCCTCATTTTGTATTTGCTACAAGTACTCAGGATTTGGTAAAGGGGCCAGACTTGCAGCCTAGAAGAGGCATCGGCTGTCTGCGCTTTGATCTCCTAATCTTGAAAGGAGACCGCATGGCATACATGATGCATATCGAGGGCCGCGCCATTCTTGAGACTGAGTGGTTGTGGCGACACCGCGTGATATCCACGGATGTAGCAGTGCTTGACCCAACGCGCTCTGGGGTACATACGAAGTAACCTTGGAACCTGTTGGTTCTACCAAGCTTCCATGCATCACGGTCAATCCTGCATGGGGCAACACAGACGCCCTGCGCGAATCAGGATCAAGCACAGACCACAAAGCAAGGTCAGCCTGAGTTCATATGCTCTTGTCAAGCAAATGTACATAATGCGCGATTGACTTGGCAGCCACGGGAGCGGAATATATCCTAAACCTTGGAAGTTTGGTTCCCGCGTCTACCCTAGACCCCCCAGCGAGAATAGCCACGGCGAATCCCGACCACGCATCTGCGATTTGGCGTCCGTCTGGACGGTCCTCCGTCGGGAAGGCGTTCCCTAGACGAAAAAGGTCTGCGTGATGTTTGTAACGAACACGAGGAGCCCCACGCACGATCTTTGGGAAGTTGGGATTTCGGGAATGTGGAAAGGGGGCCGGGGTTGATTCCTAGAGCAGCACCTCCAACCAAGTCACCTATAGGACATCCCGTCCTTATCATCGAAGTCATGCCTGAGGAATGTGATTGGCTGGTGCAACACGTATCGCGTGGCAGGTGCGGAGAGCCATCTCGAAGGGGATTAGTGTGTCCCACGCGGGAATCGCAGTCAAGCATAATGTTCCTTATATACGGAGTACACTCTGTGAAACTGAAAAAGCTCAGTTGCGCCCTACATTCAGAGAGACACGATCAAGCTGAAAAAGGCCAAGCTAAGTCAGGCAGACAGACATGGGGCCCTACTTTATCAAGTCGGCCTCGGTCACTCCGAGCAAAGGTTCTGACAGGGACGGGGTACATAACCCTCGCACAGTGGACCCCACTCTATTTGGCGTACTATGGTGGATCATATGGTTAGATTAGAGATAATGATATGCGCCGAACCATTTAGATGACTCGCGTTCATTCAAATTTGCCATCCTTATCGCAGAGGTGGAACGGGGCAATCTGGTCTAACAACAACTCGAGACAAGCCACAGGAGACTTCAGCATTCAATAAAATCATGAAGAAAATAAAGATTCGGTAAGCCGACGGGTGAAGGCATCATAGACATGGGAAATGAAGAGTATAACGGGGGGTAAAAAAGGAAAAAAAAAGAAAAAGAAAAAAGAAAAAGAAGCCGAAAATCGATCCAAAGGGGCGCTGTCCGGGGTAAAAACTCTCAAGCCCAACGAGGACTAGGTCAAGTAGACCCATTCGAGTCTAAGCGCCATATCTAACCGTATCTACGGCAGGCGCCACTGGCCTCGGGCGCACAGCCAAAGATAGAGTGGCCAGAAGGTTTCCATGTCTTTCATGAGGGACCTACCAGGAGTACTGGGTGAAAACGGTTCTTCCTGCCGGGCCATATTCTAATTGCTCACTGGTTTGCGCTCACCACACTTCACTTTAAATATCTCAACCTTCCCCCCCTCCCCCCCGCCCGCTCGTCCTTTGTATCTATTTCGTCCTTCGACTTGCGCTGAGACCCCCAGCGGCTTCCTCCCCCCCCCTTCCCCCTCATCTCCTTCGTGAGACGGCCACCTATTGCTGTACTCCACGAGAGATCCCCTACTCTGCTGCCCATACCTCACCCGGCTTTGAATATCTGACGAAGAGCCTTCACGATGGACGAAAAGAAGGCCGAGCATACCACGGTCTCGCCCAGTATCACTGAGCCTCCGCCAGTGTACGGCGCGGATACTCCTCGGGGAACATGGAGTCAACGATTCGTCGACAGCTTCAAGCGAGACCCGGATGCTGTAATCATTGGCCATGAAGCAGGAGCTGATGGGCATGACTTTGATATGGAAAGGGCGGCTCAGAACACTGCAAAGTCTCCCCTTCAGCGTCGCCTGAAAGGCCGCCACCTGCAGATGATTGCCATTGGTGGTTCCATCGGTAAGTATAGTTATACGTTCCGATTAAAGGAAGCCAAGACCTCAAAACATAGGACCTTCAATTAACTCATTGTCTTAGGTTCTGGTCTGTTTGTTGGTTCGGGATCCGTTTTGGCAAATGGTGGACCTGCGTCCTTGGTCATTGCTTACGTCCTTATTGGAGTCATGCTGTTCTGTACTGTCCACGCTCTGGGTGAGCTGGCTGTCGTTTTCCCCGTCGCTGGATCTTTCTCTCACTACTCGACTCGGTTCATTGATCCTGCGTGGGGATTTGCTATGGGGTGGAACTATGCATTGCAATGGCTGATTGTTTTACCACTCGAGATTGTCGCTGCTGCTATCACAATCGGTTTTTGGCATCCCGACGTTTCGAATGCGGCTTGGGTGACAATATTCTGGGTATTGATCGTCGCTATCAATCTTTTCGGTGTTAGGGGCTACGGTGAAGCAGAATTCGTCTTTGCTATCATCAAAGTCACTGCAGTCGTGGGGTGGATTATCCTAGGCATTATTCTCGACTGCGGCGGTGGCCCAGTTGGTGGTTACATCGGTGGAAAATACTGGCACAACCCCGGAGCATTCCACAATGGCTTCAAGGGCCTTTGCAGTGTGTTCGTCAATGCCGCTTTCGCCTTCGCCGGAACAGAGCTGGTTGGTCTTGCTGCTGCTGAGACTGCTAACCCCCGCAAGTCTGTGCCCTCCGCCATCAAGCAGGTTTTCTGGCGAATTGCTCTTTTCTACGTTGTCGCTCTGCTTCTCGTTGGTCTTCTTGTACCATACACAAACGAGAATCTCCTTAATGCCTCGTCAAGCGCCCCAGACGCCAACACCTCCGCCTTCGTCATTGCCATTAAGAATGCAGGTATCTCCGGTCTCCCTTCAGTCATGAACGTTGTGATCATGATCTCAGTATTGTCCGTCGGCAATTCCTCTGTTTATGGCTCATCCCGTACCTTAGCTGCTCTGGCTGAGCAGGGTCAAGCACCTCGCTTCTTGTCGTACATTGACCGCAAGGGCCGACCCCTCTATGCGATTCTTGTTGCGTCCGCGCTGGGTCTCCTTTGCTACCTGTCTGTCTCAAGCAAAGAAGGTGATGTTCTCAACTGGATGATGGCCATCTCGGGCCTGTCGTCTATTTTTACCTGGGGATCAGTCTGCATGTGCCACATTCGTTTCCGCCGTGCCTGGAAGCTCCAGGGCCACAGCTTGGATGAACTCGCTTTCAAGTCCGCGGTCGGTACATTTGGCTCCTGGATTGGTTTCGGATTCAACGTCTTGGTGCTCATCGCCCAATTTTGGGTGGGATTTGCTCCTATCGGCTATGCCGATATGACTGCCGGTGAACTGGTTGAAAGTTTCTTCAATGCATACATCTCTGCCCCGATTGTGCTTGCATGTTTTATTCCATACAAGCTCTGGTTCCGCACCAAGTTTATCCGGGCTAAAGACATGGACGTCACGACTGGTCGTCGTGATATTGACCTCGCGGAATTGATTGCCCAGGAGAAGGCTGAGCAGGCAGAGTGGCCTGCTTGGAAGAAATTTTACAAGTTTTTCTGCTAAAGCTCAGAAAGAAATAGTGGCGTGGTTCTTCAAATTTAATCAGCCCGATTGATGAATCTTAAACAATGAGTGGCTGGTCCGAATTCATATTAGAATGTTCAATGAGGGTAATCCTTGATTTGATTCCTATTGTTTTAGTCCTTTGTAGTGGTAGTGGTAGTGGAGTTGAGATCCAAGACACAAAGGGTGCATGGTTTGCTTCATGTCACTTCTTGTTTATGGCTGCAGTGCCCCCTTGTGGGTCAGATTTCTACAAATTGAATTACAGGGGCTCATGGGGTACAATCAACCTTACATTGAAATGCATCACAATAGCTATTCCAGGTACCCGGCCCATTCAAGTTATAACCTAATTGATTGAATTCTTTTTTTTGTTCGTCATTGATCATCAGCGGCGATCACCCGACTGACAGGCCCCAAACCACGGCGTCAACAACAAAGTTCGACCGTTGTAAGAATATCGCCGATCCGGAGATTTGCTTTGTTTGCACCTGGGGTGCTGTTTGTATTCAGATTACGCGTATTTGTGAGGAACAGTGTGGCTGTACACCTGTGAGGTACCCGCCCTCATGTCCCACAGGCTCGGGGCCAAATCGGCACCTGGTATCCTAGGGAGTTCTCACAGCTGGTCAAGACACTTACAACCCCCCATGGTGAAGAGCGTCGAGTCGGAATTTTCGCTGGTAACAGTCTAGCTTCTTCTAGCGCCCAATTCCCACTGTAAATTCATTGTGTTCCTCGGCTGGTCCCAAAAATAGTACAGATAGTGTGGTGGAGACTGGAGACTCCAGCCTTACCGTACGAAGTGGTACAAGTAACATTACAAGCCACTCCAGCTGCACCGAAATTCATCGTCAGGCCCTTCTTCTTGCATCACACCCCTTTTCTTTCGTTTGATCTTGCTGCGCTCGAGCAGCTCACTGGTTGCGCTTTTCAATTCTCTCCCCGAAGTACCTGGGTTGCTTTCCATTCTTTTCTACCTCCCCATCCACGCCCACAAGACGCCGCTGCTGCAGCTTGGCGCTTACCTGCCGCGCGCTCTGCAGTCTCCGACATCTGTGTCTCTGCCCTCATTTACTCCGCACACTACATAGTCCCTCGGGACATTCTCGATTCTCAAAGCCAGCCGGTCTGCTTTTGGTGGCTGGATTCGCCCTCTTAAGGTTTAGGCCAGGCCTGATAGACTCAGTGGGACTGGTGTTTCCCACGGCTATCTGTCTCAACCTTCTGTTTCCATTCGCCACCTACAACTTTTGATCGCGATTTGCACATAGACTTGGCTCTACAAAGCGTGTGACATTCTGGTCGCAGTCACAATGCCTGGCTTTGCGGATTCATTCTGGACGCCCGACTATGCCACTGGTCTCGGGGTCCTGTACGGGAAGTTGCAGCAGGGTGTTATGGAGAATAAGCAGATCTTGATGATCGCTTCGATGCGAGCAGATGCCGAGGATCAATATGGTCTCCGCATGGGAGATATCGCGCCAAATGTTGATCGACTTACATCTACAGGCTTCGGCAAGGACGACGGAGCCAGTCTTAAAAAGGTAAGAGAGACGCTTCCTACAAGCTGCGAAATCCTGCTAACGGAGCATTGATTTTTCCCAAAAGGCATACGAGGGCGTTCGAACCGAGATGATCGAAGCCGCCCGAAACCACCAGAAGATCTCCAGCAACATCCGTGAACTTGTCGTGTCGCCATTTCGACGTTGGAGCGACCAGCACGAATACCGTGTTCAGGCCTCTCATGATAATCTCCAGGGTCGAATCAAGGAGCACACTAAGCAGGTGGAGCTGGTCAAGAAGCTACGCAGCACCTACTTCAACAAGTGCCGTGTGGTGGAGGACCTAGAGGAGGAGAACAAGCTTGCTTTCCAGGACCCAGACACCAGCCCCAAACTTAAACCGACACCGAAAATCGTTTTGCCTAGCGAGGAGGAGCCTGAAGATGAAGACCCCGTTGAATTGGGAGAGCGTATTTTCCCTCCGGATGAGGTGAAGATACTCCTCACACATATGTTGAACAACATCAAGCTTGGTGACGCAAAGGTCCCAATTATCGGCACATATCAGAACACCTCTACCGGTGCGGATATCGTCGAATACATTCAGAATAATATGGACGCTACAAATCTTGCCTCGGCTGAACGCATTGGACAAGATTTGGTGGACAACGGTTTCCTGCGCCTTATCGGTAACATGGGCAACACGTTCGCCAACAGCTCAAAGATGAACTACCAATGGCGAACCAAGGTTTTCCAGATCACTGGAATTCCAGAGAAGAAAAAGCCACTGATGCGAGTCACATCTACGGCATCTAGTGAAGATGGCGTCGATTCGCCCATTCAATCGATGACCGAAATGATCGACCGTTGGAACCCTCTCAACAACCCTTACCCTAATGAGACCCCCGCCGAGAAGCTGCGGAGAGAGGCAACTGAAGCCGATGAGCGTTACAAGCAGGCTGTGCGCAGACTCGACCAGCTCCGCTGCCGATTGGAAGAAGACGTCATTGAAAACTTGCGCTTCATGGAGCAGTGCGAACTGGATCGCCTGAAGGCTATCAAGGCCGTTGTTCTCGACTTTTCAGGCGCGATCAGCAACGTCATCCCCAACCTCCAAAGCACAGTTGATCACATGATGCTGTACCAGGAAACGATTCAGCCTCTCGGTGACTTGCGTTATCTACTGGAGAACTATCGTACTGGTGGTTTTGTCCCCCGAGTCCAGGCCTACGAAAATTACTACGGATCCGTTGAAGGTGAGATCTCGCAAATTGGAAGGGTTGATTAACATTCGACTGACTCGATATAGAGCAAAACTTCGGCGTTGATCTTGAAGCTAGGGCTCGGGTTGACCGAAAACGTGTCCCCATCCTGGTCACAACACTTTTGACGTACTTAGACAACTGTGAGTCATGAGATCTAAAAACAACCGTCTGAGATCCCTTTCAACTAACTTCATTCAGGCTATCCTGACCTTGAGGGCGACGAGGCTCGACGGGCTATTTGGTTGCATAATCCCAAGCTTGCGCAGACTCACCAGCTGCGCAACACTCTGAATAACAGCAAAGTGGACTATCGCGAAGTTCTTCCTCAATTTGAGATACCCATCATTGCTAGCGTTTTGAAATTGTACCTTCTTGAACTGCCAGGTTTGTCACTCTCACTTTCCATCCCGCAGAAGCTATTCTGACGTGGTGACAGACTCCCTTGTTTCTTCACAAGTCTACGAAATCGTCAAAACAATCTACTCCACCACCGCTCACGAGACCACGGAAGAGGGACGGATCAAGGTTCTGCAGAGCACCCTTGGACAACTCCGTCTCGTCAACATTGCCACGCTTGATGCCATCATGACCCATTTCACACGTCTGCTTGATTTGACTTCAGCCGATGAAAAGTATATTGCTGCACTGGCACAGGTCCTTTCCCCCTGTGTCCTCCGACCACGTTTTGAGAGCAGCCTCACCATGGATGAGCGTCATAGCTATCGTCTCATACGTGACCTCTTTGCCCACAAAGACTCCATCTTTGGCGAGTTGAAGCGCCAGTCAAGTGCACTCGGTATCTCTTCCTCCAATCGCCCTCGGGCGATCAGCACTGACGAGAGCAACCGGCGTGCTGCCATGGAGGCCCGTCAGCGCGCTATTGTCAACCGTAGCCGTGCTACTAGTCCTTCCAACCGTCGAAGTCACCGTCGTGACCGTTCCAGCGGTGCATCCGAGACAGGCCGCTTCCCTATCAACGTCTCAAGCCCAGCGGACCGCCGCGCTGCTGGTCGTGGCGCTAGTCTCGATGTGCCTACAAACATATCCAGCAACGAGTCACCCACTACTCCTGAGCATCCTACCGTGGATACTCACGCGGCGGAAGTTGCGACTAATGGCACTGTGACGGACTCTCCTGCTGTCATCAGCGCAAATACTATTCCCGACTCTCCCAGCCCCCCACTCCCCGAGACTGCCTCCGATGGCTCCCCGACCCCCACCCCCACTCCAGCACCTGCCACAGGCGAATTTGAAAAGCGAAATTCTCTTCGCTCTTCAGGCGCTCGTAACCACCGCAAGCCAGGCATGGGAAGCATATCTAGTTTCCCGGCTGGAACTGGCACCGATAGCAGCCGAAGCAGTATTGCAGAGAGCGAACCCAAGGGTGTGACTCTGGAAGACAGGCCTATGGATGACTAAAGTGATAACGGTGATTTTTCCAGGGAAACCTTGTTCGGTATCCTAGGCCTTGTATAGATCAAACCGCCAACTCCAGGATAACTTAGGTTGGCTATTAACGACGACCATCTATCTTGGAGGAGTACCCCTGTTACAGTGGGGTTGGCTAGGCTTTTGGTTAATCCGTCTATTTCTCTTTGTTTCTAATTCTCTGAATTTTGCGATTATGCCCTCGATGAGTGCAAGCATTCATACCCCTGCCTTGCCTGCATGTGTGTTACACCCGACGAACCCCTGTATCTGCTCGGGATTTCCCCTTTCTTCTATTTATGTTTGATGCAAGATCATTTCACCTGTGCCTTATCTTTTTCTGTGACCTTGTATGTATACTCGATTCTGCCTCTCTGCATATGCACAATGTTCCCAGGGCCATACATATACCCCATTTCAAAACGCCTCGTAGCGATAAGCCCCTCCAGTCTATTCAACGATCAACAATCGCCCCCTTCTGATTAATATCTAGCTTCGAAGCATTCCACATAAACCACCCAAACATATCCAAATCCGCGCACCACCTCGCCAATCTCCCAACCCACGGCTCCTCCGTCCAATGTAATCCACCCGTGCTGCCAGCAGCAGTAGTAGTACCCTTAGACCTCCTCAGAGCCCCTATACTGAGCGCAGAAGCCCAGTCCTCTGCAAAGTAGAGTAGCCGGTTCTCCGGCCACGCGAGGTCGCTCCGCGCCTCCCAGAGACTTTTCTCCGAAGGAAGCAGGAGTCCATCGAAGCCCATGCAGTCGATGTGTGCGCGGTTTCCGATGCGGACGTCAAAGATGATGTTTATTGTGAACATGAGGCCGAATGTTCTGGGGCTGTTAGTGTGGTTTTATTTTGTGGGAGGGTTTGGAACTATTCACCTTCTGGTTCCCTCGTGGAAAGCCCATTCTCGTTGGTGGGAAGGATTTTCGGGCTGTGAGGCTATGTAGTCGTCTTTGTGGAGGATGGATGCCATTTCCTGATTATTTGATTAGGCATTGGATTTTTTTATTTTTTATTTTTTATTTTTTTTAATTGGGGGAGTAGAGATAGCAGAGAGGAAAGCCTTACTCCTGTTGACCATAGAAGAAATTGGATGAAGTTGTTGTCGACGGGTGCGGGTTCCAGGGCTAGTAGAATTATGTAAAGAGAAGAAGCCTGGACTGCGGCGAGGAATTCATATTTGTCGTATTGGAGGCACTTGTTTGATTTCATGTTAGTAACTATCGAACTGCAGCCCTGATGGCTTGTGCTTCTGTGGAAGTAAAGCAGATACGAACTTCTTTGTATAGCCTTTGCTGCTCCATATTGATGGTTCTCCAGATGAAGGCGGCTGTCTTTGAGGATTTGGTTGCATGCATTTGTAGTATGCTCATGCAGACAGCCAGAGGCTCAGGAAGACAGTCGTGGGCCATGTTAAACGCCGATGGGCAATCAGTGGGCCCGTCGCAGAACCGGCATGGTGGGTAGATGAATGGAGGGAGAGTTTTGCCGTCTCTCATCATTGAAACAAAAGACATAATTTGACCTTTCAGCGTTTCGCAGATGAGATGAGATTCTAGCGTGCAAGCGTTTCTTTGGCAAATCATGAATAGTTGTGGTGTTGACGAGGTGTTTCCTATTGCTTCCAGGCCTGTAGGATGAATCTTCCAAGCTTCCGGCCCCCCTTTGCTTAGGGTAGATAAGGGGATTGTTGTACATGGTGACTGTTTTAATATTTGAGAAGAGGGCTCGCTGTGTTGATTGGATACTATTTCCAAGTTGTCGTTCAAGTGCTGGTTTTGATCTGCCGTGGCGCTGGTGATCTGGAGGGCGACGTGCGGGACTGGGTCTGCTATTACATCTACCGTTGAACTGGTTTCGGTAGGAGTATGTTGCATTGGCGTACTAAAATCGTCTATAATGCTTGGAACAATGCCATCTAGATGGAATGTTGGAGTGCATGGAGCACTGTTGTTTGTATTCAGGGTATCGCCACCGACGCTGTAAGGACCCCAATCTCCTACCAAGTTATCACCTCGAGCTTCGGTAGTAGCCTGGTCATTACGACTAGATGAGTTAGATGGGGACTCGTGCCCAAGGGACTGCTCCTTGTTTAGAAGACGAGTCCTCAATCGATATGAGCGGTGGTTCTGCCATGTACATGACGACCCTCTCGTGGCGCAGCGCGAACAGGTTGGGAATTCACGGCTACACCGGGCTTTGGCAGATCTGCAACTGTCGCACGTCTTAACTCGTGACAGGGGCATTTCGAAAGGCGAGACTGTTGGCCTGTAGTTTCAATTGGCTACTAAGGACCAGTTAGTGTCTGAGATCGACCCGGTCCACTGTCGCAATAGATCTTGGATGTCCGAGACAGATCAAAACTACGGCACAATCGGACTTTCGGCAGTTAGAGCACCTCCATGAATGAGAAACGGAATACTGAGTCGAAGGTCCTGCCGGAGTTCAGGTGGAGCCCTCGATTAATAATGTTCAGCCGCCTAAAGATGCGGAGAATCCACGGTTGCGGGCCGGAGTTCAGGTGGATCCCCATGTCGCCTTGGATCAATGGCTTCTCGTTGCCATTGCGAATGTCCAAATCCCGTAACAAGATACTTCCACATTCGGAAATAGCGTCCATTCATATGCTGGATCTTTCGGACTTTCCTAGGCTTCTTGGATTAGGAATGCTTTGAAATTATATATCAGGCATAAAAAAACGCGTGTATTGGGGCCAAGGTTAATAGTCAGTCGTTGGCTATAAAAACGAAAGATCCAGCGACGAAAGAATCTTTTATACTACCTAGACTCTAATCATTTCTATCTTCACCTGACTTCTTCTTGTATACTCCTCAAAATGGCTCCCATTCGCGTTGGACTCCTTGGCTTGTCAAGCACACCACCCGCTGGTTTAGCACCTGGATTATGGGCTGTACAGGCACATCTCCCTTGGCTAGTGAACTCACCCGACTATAAGATAGTGGCGCTAGCAAATTCTTCCGTGAAGGCAGCGGAACAAGCCATCAAAGTACACAACCTGCCCGAACATACGAAAGCATACGGTACACCTGAAGATCTTGCCAACGATGCAGATGTCGACCTGGTCGTTGTTTCAGTCAACGTGGGGAAGCACTACGACCTTATCAAGCCAGCCCTTCTCGCTAAAAAAGATGCCTTTGTTGAATGGCCTCTGGGGGCTAGCACCGCCGAGGCGTTGGAGCTGACGGAATTGGCCAAAGCAAATGGCTCGAAGACGATTGTCGGGCTCCAGGCTCGGGCGGATCCTCTCGTCATCAAAGCCAAGGAAATTGTGCAAAGTGGTCGACTCGGTGATCTGACTAGTGCTACTGTGGTAGGGACATTTGGTCAATATCCTGTCAACACTTGGATAGCTGGGGCAGAGTATTATCTTTCCAAAGATAGTGGTGGAAATATGTTTACCATCTTCTTTGGCCACTGTGAGTAATTTCTTAATGGTTATTGGAGTCAACGGCTAACACCAAATAGTCTTGGATAGTTTTATCCAAGTCAATGGCAGCTTCGTAGATGTTCAGTCCATTTTAAAGACGGCGTTTCCCACGGCCACAGTTTTGAACCTCGACGGACAGGTTGTTCAGGAGAACTATCCCAAAACTGCCCCTGATCACGTCTTTGTTCAAGGTACCCTTGAGAGTGGAGCTGTGGCATCACTTAACTTCCGAGTAAGCATAAACGCAGTTGACGAGACCGGGTTCCGATGGATCATCACTGGAACTAAGGGCGAGCTGGAAATTACCGCGCCACAGGGTGGCTGGCAAATGGGAAGCCCTAGTTCGAAATTGCGATTGCGGATTGGAGATGGGGCTGTGGAGGAGGTCGACTTCTCAGCATTACAGGATGCCCAGGTGGCCAAGATCCCTATCCCTGGCACGAATACTGCGGGTGTATACAACGCGTTTAAGAACGGCCAAACGGACCGTTATGCCACTTTCGAATCTTCTGTTGAACTGCACAAGTTGTTGGATAAAATAGTCCAGGCCTCAAAATAATTAACGAGGTTATAGATCTACAGGTAGCTTTTGGGATCATTCTGTTCTTGCGGTAGTCAACATAACTTATCTGATGCTGAAATCTTAAGAATCTATCCTCTCGACCTCGTGATAGTATTTCATACTAGAGTCTTTATCTGTGAATTTTAGGTCCTAGTCATTCGTAATCCCCCGAGTAAGTCTCTCATTATTCGGAGCTCGACTCCAAATATTAGGCCTAAACGCGTTGAGGCTTTGAAACGAGTTGGACTGTTTCCCAAGGTTATAGCATGACATACCTTATATTCATCCATACTTCTATATTACTTTACTAATGGCCAAAGAGAAATCTTGTGTCGCTGAGTTTCATGATAATGAGCATCGGGATAGTCTGAAGCCGATACACTCGAATTCCAAGGCGACGAAATGAAGTTAATTGGTTCAAAGATTGTCTTATTTTCTTCCAATTGTCGTCGTTCTTTCTTTTCTTTTTCGTCTTCAATCAAATTTCTACAGCAAACTCTATTACTTTGCCCTTGTTTGCTCTAGCTCTTGGCTAGCTCTTTCATCACTGCTAGAATCGTCACTCTTCACCTTCAAACTCTTCCAATCGTAAAGCACAGCGCCCAGACTTGATACTGTTGCCAGTATAAGCCCAACACGAAGTGCATTCTTGATTGCCATACCATAGACTGCCTGTAAACCTGGCGCCACATCGGAATGTTTCGAAAGACTCGCCGTCTGATGATTCACGATCGTCAGAGGGTTCATGTGTGGCGCCACTTTTGCCAGCGACTCGGTGATACTGTCGAGGAACACTGTCTGTGCAACAGATACAAAAATGGCGCCTCCAAAGGTTTGCGCGAACAACACGATACCAATACCAGTTGCCACATCGGCTTCATGGAGGGTTGTCTGCACCATATATAGACCTTGTTCTTCTCCTAAGCCGATTCCAAGTCCACAGAGGATTTGGAATCCAACCCACTTGGCTCGCGATGTGTCTCTGGGATGAACAGTCATCAAGAGGCCTGTGCTTATCGACATGAGGATTGTCCCAGCATAGACGAACGGTGTGTAATATCCCGTTGCGGCGGTTCCAAAGCCCGCAAGCATGAATCCACCGACAACACTTAGCATGAATGGGATGAAAAGGACAGCGGACTCTATAGCGGGAACACCGTCAACAAGCTGGAACCATAGTGCTAAGTCTTCGGTTAGTGTGCATGGTCCAAAAGCCGGATTCTAAACTCACGAATGTAGTAAACATTGACCTGTGACAATGATGTTCTGGGTCAGTAAGATGTGGTTTGAAGCTAGTATCGACGCGACTCACAAAGAACACACCCCCAAGACAGATCCCAAATACTATAGCCGCAGTCATGCTACGCCTGCGAAGCAAACGCAATGGTATGATGGCACTATCCTTTCTCCAACGTTCGACTCCTATGAATGAGCAGAATAAGACGCCAGCAAGCACCAGCAAGGCTATAATTCGCTTGTCACTCCATGGATATGTCGTCCCACCCCATGAGAGAGCTAATAGAAGAGCAATAGTGGCTGAGACGAATGTGATAATGCCAGGCAGATCGAAACGCGCGATTTGCCTGCGAAATCCAATAGACTCGGCGTCTCTTTCGCCCGCGCGCTTTCCGTCATAGAAAAAGACGATGAATAGCATAACAACGCCTCCAATCGGAAGATTTATGAAGAAACACCAACGCCACAAATTGGCTTGTGAGAAGGCACCTCCCTGTTCTCAACGTCAAAAATTGAACCTGACGACTCATATGATTCAAGGGAACATGTATTTACCAATAAAGGGCCAACAACGCTCCCAATAGCGAAGAAGCTACCAATTATACTGTTCCATGTTGGCCGTCGAGGCAGGGGAACACACTCAGCGATAATAAGAGTGGTTCCTGCTTGTATGCCTGCAGATCCCAAACCTGCTATCGCTCGGCCAATAATGAGGGCATAAGAGCTGGGAGCAGTCGCACAAACTACGCTGCCAATCTCGAAAATCAACAGCGATGATAGAAAAACAACTTTGTTGGAGAATATTGTATAAACTTTCCCATATGAAGGCTGAGATGCACAGGACGCCAATGGGTATACTCTGTTACGGGTTTGGTCAGTTCCCGCGGAGTGTCCCTCTGGAGAAGCCGACGGTAAGACTTACGATGCGTACCAGCCAACATCATCAATACTTTTGAAGTCATGGGTAATCCGAGGGACAGCGGTCGAGATGATTGTATTGTCCAGTGCTACGCACAAAGTTGCCAAGCACAAAACGACGGCGACCAGAACCATGCGGGAAAACTTGAGATACCTGCCGGTGCCTTCCGGCTCGTCGGTTCTCTCTTGGACCACAGGGTTGGTCTCATTAGCTACCACAGTGCTTTGTCCATGTACGGATGATGGCATTGTGGGCGGTTTGCTATAGAATAAGACTAGGCTAGGCGCCTGTATGCTTCCGTAGCCGTCCCGCTTACTCCGTACTGGAGATTCGACGGCGCTGTTTAGGTGAATTGAGGGTTGTCAAAGGAGCTTGTTCAAGGGATCTCAGAGGCGCCACATTTCATATAATTGGCCCCGGGGGCCAATTATGTCACGCTCTTGGGTGCTCCGACTCTTTAGGCAGCATCGCGAGGGGATCTGCGAATCTGCCAAGTCACACCGGCTGATGGACAGGATCCAGGCCCACCTTCTTTTTTAGGAGAAGATCACAACGAATTTGATTGGAACAGAAGACTATTATACATCGCCAGGCCCAAAATTAACCCGCATAATTCCCCTTGTATGAACTAGGATTTGAGAAAGCATCCCCCGTTGAGATGGGAGCCCAGCAAACGGGTCTACATGATGTTTCGAGATATGAGCTAGTCCCAGCCAGGAAATTAGGTCAAGAGCTTATAAGGAATAGTCTCTGTAACAGACCCACAAGACTTATTCAACATGACAATGACAACAAGGCGGATATTTCTTTCGAAGTCACAGTTTTCTGGTAATTTCTAGCTTATATAGGAGCGAGATTTAACCAAAATTGAGACAATCCATGACCGCCAGAGATTGGCAAAAGATTGGAGACCTGAAGACTGAAGATGGGTTCCACAAGCTTATTTCGTCTTGTTGTTAACTAGTATAATTTCCGCCTATTTAGGATATTCGTCGCAAAATTAATTTGTTTCAATACAAACTGGGCAGCTTTCTGCAAGTTAACGGAAACAAGATGCAGAGGTCGAGTTTCAGTATCGAATTTCAAAAGCCACAGCGGGCCTTCTTTATCTGGCTGATTGAGAGGCATTGATATCTTCAACAGTTTGTGCATCGCCCTCTCCTGCAAACAGCTCCTTGTTTCCCTTCTCTGATATGGTTTGTGCATATAGAGTATTTCTTTGATCCTCGGTTAGGCCGTACCATTGGCAAGCAATATTTTCATCTCCAAAAGTAGCACCGATCTCTTCTAAAGTTCGGCCTCTGGTTTCTGGAATATATCTGTATAGAAAAATGATAAAGAAAAAGCTGGGGCATATTAACACTAGGTAGAATTTCCATCCAATGCTGTCCATAGCAATAGGTGCAACGCATAAGGTGATCTCAGATGCAAGATAGAAGCATGCCAGACTGAGAGCGACTCCAGCTGAGCGAAGATGGTTTGGAAATATCTCAGCAACATACCTGTTCGATATTGCAAAATTAGATAAGAGCTTATCATATGGAGCGAGATACTTGGTATGAGCGAAAATACATACACGTACTGGGTGGCATCGATGAAGAATGCCCACCAGAATATGTAAAAGAAGCAGAAAAATACAGCTGCTCTCAGCCCTGTCTCATTACCGGTGCCTAAATAAGAAGCATTTAGAGCACAGAGGAATATGCAAGAGCAAAAGCAGCCTAATGCGCCAATCAGTAGTAATTTTCGTCGGCCCAACTTGTCAACGTATAATGCAGTCCAGGTGTTTCCGAACCTAAGAAGTTATAAGAGTTATTATGGAAGGCTTTCTTGACATAGAAGACACTTACAGTGGAAGAGTTGTCCAACAAGCATTTAAGAGAAGGGACATGGAGCTTGCTTCTCCAAGTTGACCGTATATCAAAACCCCATAATTCGCAATAACGTAAATTCCAAGAAATTGATTACCAAACATGAGTAAGGCTCCAGTCAATAAACGCTTGCGGTTTGGCTTCGTCTTAAACAGGTCGTACCATTTGTTTGGCAAACTTTTATCAATTTCATGCTGTCTCATGATGAGGAAGAATTCTTCACTGGCGCGGATATTATTCGAATCTCCCTTGGTCTTGTGCAAACTGCACACGACAAGATATGCTTCTTCTTTTCTGGCCTGAGAAATGAGCCACCGAGGAGAATAAGGTATAAACTTTTGTCCGCACACAAAAAGAAGTGGAAAGAAACATTGGAATGCCAGTGGGAACCGCCAGGAGAACTGCGTATATTTGCTTGTGGCGGGCATGAAAGAACAAGCGTAGCCGAGCCAGCCAGCAAGGAAATATCCCAATGCGTATGCAATCTAGCGATAGAATTAGCCAAAGAAAAAATCGAGGTCGCTTTATTTAGACATACGCCAGTCATTGATACCATCGCACCTCGACTTTCCGGGGTGGAAACTTCGGCTTGATACATTGGCACTTTAGAATATGTCAATTATCAATTCTCTCTAAATTGTAGTCCGGGGCTGTCATCATACCAACACATGCTAGAATACCGGATCCCTGTTGATAATTAGCATTAATGAAATGTCCTCCATTTGCAGTCTAAGCTCAGAATATTTCTCACAATACCAGCGATTCCGCGACCAACTATCAACATGGCAACATCGACAGCTCCAGCACAAAGAGCACCTCCAAGGATTAGGATTACTGATCCAATGTTCATTGTTTGTTTGCGACCAAATTTCTCCGAGCTCCACACATGGAAGCAGCAGCCGATAATAGCGCCTGCTGAATTTACTCCATTTAAAGCAGCGATGATGCGTGTTGTATGATCATAGCCGGGTTCGCCTTGCGGGGACAAACCAAGATAAGTGTAGAAATTAGGTTGGCCGACGGTGGAGCCAATTATAGCCAGACCATAAGCTGTGGAAATAGTACCTATTGCTGAGAATACCACCACGTAGAGGTTATAGGGATTCGTTATAAGGTTGCGGAACATTGTTGCAAATTCAGGTTATGCGGGGAAATGTTTCAAAGTGACGATATACTTATGGCCTTAAATTCCAGATGCTTGCATGAATCCGATGGTAGATTTACGCTGGGGGGCGAGGATTAAAGAGAATTGTCATGGAAGTACTCATACCACGAAGAAGGGGTTGTATGAGAAATATCCAGTCAATAGGAATGACTGATAGATAAAATTCTCTCGGTGCTATGAGATAAAGTCTTGCCACACTCTGCATGGGCCTCGATTTTCTAACCGACGAACAGCCGAGGACATTTCAATAACGAAAATAGATAGACTGACAAAAAATCAACGCATCGAGTGTGTTTTCTCATCTGAAATCTCTTTGAAAAATCACCATTTGTATTCTCTAGTTCACTATGTTAGTCAATAATTGGATAACTAATTAACTGGAAAAAGATTTGCATGCTCAAATCTCTGCTTCTGCCCATGCTGCGATCGCACTCCACACACTTCGCATCGACATGAGGCCGAGCTGTCTCCTCATTTTAGTCATTATCCTTTGCTCATCGGTGCCGTATATATTCCAGTTCTAGACATATTAAGCCTGCGGGGGAATCATATGATCTCTGCAATTAAGAAAGGGGATTGACCCGACCTGTGCGAGAGTTGTGCGAAAATGACTACGCATGAATCGGTCATCCATTGCGGGGAACCCGGGGCACCCCATGGGGAAAATAATGTAAGTCAACGGCTAAAACAATTGCCTTCTTGGGATTCCATATTACGGAGATTCCGTTTATAACATTTCCTGCTGACTTCGGGGAGACAGAGCAACTCTCCGGAGCAGAGATTATGAGAATGGACTAAAGGCGGTTATCATTACCCTTCACAGGATAGGGTTAGCTCTGCGTCTTCCAAACCGACCACTCGTATTCGCGGGGATATGCCACTCTCGGGATCATGACGAGGAGAATAATCTGGGCGCCATTCGAGTCAGTTTCGTGGAGACTCAGTATCCACTATGGATTGCGGGGAAGTGGAATCAGAGCAGATCAGACATAAGCGTGGGGGGGTGATGAACAGGATCGAGGGAGTATCTTATATTCCTCACCCTGGCTCTTATTTTTTCCCTTTCTCTGTTCATGAATCTTATACTCCGCTAGTTCCTTTAATCACCTGCCCTCCAAGCCATTCGAATTGCCAAATGGATGTCGAGAAGCCCATTCATTTGGAGAAGATCGACGAGGATCACAGTCCGCCAAGCGATGCGGAACTTCGTCGGTGAGAAAGCCGATATCATTAATTCGCGTTCACAACATCGTTACTGAAGCTTTATAGAGTAAACCGAAAGATCGATCGTCGAATATTGCCCTTCGTGGCTATCACCTATCTGCTATGCTACCTCGATCGATCAAATATAGGTAATTCTAGACCCAGGAAGTCATCCATTAATCGTGTCTAATGCATAATTTTGACTAGGGAATGCAAAGGTCCTAAACGAAGACACTTCAGATGACCTCATGCACGACATTGATATGAACGACCAACAGTATCGTGTCGCGCTGATGGTATTCCTCGTGGCATATTCCTTGTTCGAAGCACCAAGTAACCTTGCGATGAAAGTATTCTCTCCACCAGTGTAAGTCAAGTGTTTGTTTTTATCATGGTCAAAAATTAAATAGACTAACTATCATTGAACAGGTGGCTTGGGTTTTTGGTCTTAGCCTTTGGGTCTCTCTGCGCTGGGATTGGTGGTGCGCAGAATGTCTCAACATTGACGGCTCTGCGTTTTCTCTTAGGTGCCTCCGAGGCAGGCGTATACCCCGGTATGATCTTTTATCTCAGTTTCTGGTATGGGCCACGGGAAAGAGCTATACGCATTGCTATTTTCCTTTGCAGTGCTACATTAGCAGGTGCATTTGGAGGTAAGGTTCTATTCTTGACTGTTCCTTAATTCGCCGAATCTAATATGCACCAATACTTTAGGTGCTATCGCGTACGGTGTCGGTCATATGAATAAAGTCGGAGGTCTGGATGCATGGCGTTGGCTTTTTATCTTGGAGGGCTTACCCTGTGTTGTCCTCGCAGTGGCCATATTTTTCTTCATGCCTAGTTACCCCGAACATGCCAAATGGTTGTCAGAAGAAGAGAAGTCAATTCTGCGATCGTCCTTTGGTGAAAATATCCCACGAGGGTAAGTTGAATAATCTCCAGCTTTTCTATTTTGTGGCTTAAGAAGGGCTACTGATATTCGCGGTCCATGTACTAATCCAATATGCTGCAGAGATGACAAACTCAGCTGGTCTGACGCTAAAGCGACTTTCAAAGATCTCCGTCTTTGGTTACATTACGTGACATACCTCTGCTTGGGCATCGGAGTATCGTCCCTATCTCTATTTGCACCAACCATCGTCGAAGGAATTGGATATGAGGGTCTTGACGCGCAGCTTTTCACAATCCCTCCATACGCCTGTGCATATGTGGTCACTCTTATAGCGGCATATTTCTCTGACAAGTACATGTGTCGAGGACCCATCGCTGCAGGGTTCTGCTTAATGGGCGTGATCACATTTGTGATTCCAGGTATGAGTCCTTCTTACCAGCCTAGCTCAGTTCTAATAATCTTCTCCTCACAGCCTGTGTTGCGTCACCATCTCTTCATTTGCGCTATGCAATGCTCGTACTATGTACATGTTCGGTGTTTGGATCGCTACCCTCACTTTGCGCCTGGGTATCTGATAATGTCCGCACGACAACAGCGGGCTCCATTGCTAGCGGCTTGAACGTGGCGTTCTCTGGACCAGGTCAGATAATTGGCGTGTGGATCTATAAGGGTACGCAAGCACCCAGATACCAGCTTGGTCATGCTGTCAATGCGGCGAGTCAATTCGTCGCCATGACTCTGGCTTTGTTGTTATGGTGGCACTATAAGAAATTAAACAAGAAGCTGGCCCCTGGTGAGACCAAGTGGATTACTTGATTGCGTGACTTGCGTATCAAAGAATGGGAGAACCGATACATACTTCTTCCATCCTATCTAAATGCTTCATTTGGGATAGGAGACGATTTCTACCTACATCACGCTCGAACTAGATTTACATAGTAGTTTATGGCACTTTATGCATCATTATATTTGAAATTTGTCTCCATTTTTTTTTGAAAAATTTCGCATAGTGCAGTCCCTAATATTTAGAGAATAGAGCGAATGTTCAAGACTGGTATCAATTAACAAAAGAAAGACAACAAAGGGAACTCATAAGCATGCGCTAAAAAATAAAAATGCAAAAGACACCAGAAATGCGACAGAGGTTTCGTACAGTTCGAAATGCCTTAGTATGGGCTCCGGTAATGCAGATAGAATGCGAATGGTAAAGGGATAGGGCGATGTAGAATGAAGAGGCAAAGAAGTGAGAAACAACGGCTGAGTCTACAGTCCCTCGCCACGAAGAAGTCGTCTCAGAATACCTTCGCCGGGTCCTGCAATCTGGCTTTCAATTTCTGATTGTGACACAAAACAGACAAGCCCTTGCTCATCCATCCCCTTGTGAGGAGTGGAAATGACGTTGCCAGATTTAGATGGCGTGCGACGAACGTCTGATCCGCCAGCAAGTGTTCCCCCACGACCACGACCTTGATATTCGCCAACTAGACCCATGGTCTCCAAGTTACCAAGAACATCTTTGAACTCGGTGGCAGTTAGTGGATGAAGGATGTTGTCATTGCGGCAAAGTGTGCAGTAAGTGTCAAAGGCTTGTTTGACCGTGGGGGCAGAAGAGCGTGACTTGGAAGGTGTGCTATGGACCTCGAATTCGCGACGCTTACGGTCCAAAGTGATCAATGCACAAATGGCAGCTTTCTGCTGAAGGTTTAAATTCTTGAGTCGCTGGATAGTACCTTGACCGAAAGCCGCGGTGGTAATTCGGGCAATATGTGCAATGCTTGCACGAGGAGCGGTTAATGAAGTGTAGCTAGCCATAGTGGTAGGCCGAGGAACAGGTGCTGTCTTAGATGGTGAGGATAGGTTCTTGTTCTCTGCAAGTATCGCGGCATTCTCTGATTCGGATGCTTGTTTGTCCAATTTTTGAATTGTTTCTTGTTCAATAACATCAATCGCTCGTTTTATAAGTTCGAAGGCCTTGCGAAGATCGCCTGTTTGAGATGCCACTTTCTTCGCACAAAGTTGGATAGCTGCTGGCTGCAGGAAAGGAACGAATTTCGGGTCTGAATCTTGCGCCACGGGGATCAGAGAGCGCAAACGGCCCGTAATAACACCAGCAATAGAGGCTGCATTGTAGGGTAAGAATGGGAGTAATGTAGGCTTGAGATTCTTGGCTTTTAGCTGCGGCAGCGCGCGGTCTGTAAGATCAAGTGCGTTGGCAATGCCAATGAGAATGAGCGTGGATTTGGCACCCAGTGACCATTCAAACAGAGACTGCAGGACACCAGAGTCTCCTCCAGTAAGAAGATGATCCATCTCATCCAGACTAACCAAGAACAAGCCGTCGGGCTTTGACGGAAGAAACATCGACTTCAATCGGTCTGCTTCACTTTTCTTAAACACATCTGATTCTTCGCAAAAATCTTGAACAAGCCTGCTATAAACGTCCCGCGCGCTTCGCATGCTGACACAGTTGACATGAGACACTTGCACTTTAGACAGATCCATATCTCGACAGACTTCGCCTACCATAGCACTTTTCCCAGTTCCGGGCGGTCCGCTGATGTACAGACAACCACCTTTCTGGGACTCAACACAGTCACTTATAAAGGAATGGACTTTTTCCCTCTCCGCATCACGTCCAATCAATCGTCCGGAATTGGCGCCTCGGGCAAAAAGTTGTCGAGCTTGAGAGTACACAGTCTGTGTTGTTGTTGGGGTGGCGCTCTGGCGGGGCGTCGGAGGGAGGTCGGCATGTCGCGGGGTTCGAGGAGTCACTGACTTTGCGCCAACCTGTACTCGATGTCGAGGCGTGACGGGTGAGTGCTGAAGCGCATCCCGGAATCGCGACTTTTGCTGAGGAGTCTTGAACTCTACCAGAGCCGGCTTCTCAGTGGGCTCGGGCTTTTCAGGGTTTTCAGGTTTCTCGATCTTCTCGATCTTCTCGATCTTCTCGGGCTTCTCTATTGGGACTACAACAAGTCAGCAGGAATTCATAGACCCATTGCATATTTCCAAATCTCTCGGCTTACCCGCCACTGGCTTCGAGGTACGGAAATGGGATTTGATGTTGAGTGGGGACGCACTCTTCTCATCACGCAGCTTGTGCCTGGAAGGCACCTTGTCCAGTTTCTTATTATTGACTTCGTCATTCTCTTGATCAGGAGCCTGTTCGGCTTCTCTTCTTTTTACGGTGGATCGTGTTCGACGGACTGGTGCTGGGGCAGGATCGCGCTTTGGTTGAGGGGCGATCACCCGGCGCTTGCTTGCAGTCCTAACGGGGAGCGCTAGAGATGGGATGAGTACAAGGGATTCAAGAAGGTGCAGTAGAACACAATTGCGTACCTTCAGAGTCGATTGAGCTCCGAGCGCGCTTTCCGAGAACGGTGGCGGCCATTCTGTCGTGAGGCTGGGGTGGAGGAAAGAAGCGTGGGCGGCGGTTTCCTGGAGAAGAGCGTGGTTTCTCGCGTGAACGCGACGCGTCGCATTCTTTTTAGCCTAAAGCGGACTAGTGCGGGAGATGTGCTTCGGGTGGCGGGAACAACCGGACACGCAGATCTGCTCCCAAGACTATTATGTCATTTGATACTTCGAGCCTGCCACACTTTTGGTTCTCCGCATTTGCGAGCATTAGTTCTCACACGTCTGTCTCTCTTTCGCTTTCCTCTCTTTCGCTTTCCTCTCTTTCGAACTCTCCAAGGCGGAATTATTCCGTGGCCGAACCGATTACTTGAAGCTGTCTGCGCGGGGTGTTGATCTCATCAAGCTGGTTTGCAGCTGTTTGCACCCGGGTGCATCTTCTACAAAGGTTTTCAAGCTTTGGAAGAGGTTATAAGCTCATATCATTGCCCCCCATTTCTAAGAAAGCTCTCTCTTCTGAATCTTCTTCCTCTTTTTACCCCCTACGGAAGTTCCAGCTCACTTCGCCACAATGGAGGGTGATGTGCTGGCCCAGTTTACTGAAATCACCGGCGCCACGGCGGACCTGGCAACGCAGTACCTGCAGCTCGCCGACTTTCAGATTGAGCAGGCTATGCAACTCTATTTCGAGAATGGAGGTGCGCCACTAACCGAAGAGCCTGGCCCTCCCCCGCATCGTCCCGCCTTCGAAGACGAATCTGGTGTTGTCCACATAAACTCCGACTCGGACACCGACGCTCCGTCTGCCCAACCATCCACACAACAGCATGGCACTTCCTCCTTCGATGACGACGCAGCCATGGCTCGCAGGCTTCAAGAAGAGATGTATGGTGGTAATATACCTGGAGATGACGACGATGGAGTGAGGGCGCCGATGGCTCGCACAACCGAGACCTTGGTGGGGCCAGAGGCGGATTTCGATGATGATATGCATACCAATATCCTCAATCAAATGCGTGCGCGGGGTCGAGGAGGGCGAGGTAAGTTAAGGCCAGAAATACATTTGATTGCATCATAGGCTAAATTACCCCCCCTCTACCCTAGGCCGGCCAGGTATTTTCAACCAGCAGAACACAGCCTCCATTTGGACTGGCGACACACCAGAATCCCACCAGGAACGACTAGCGCGGGCAACCGGCGGCGCATCAGAGACTTCGTCCAAATCCAATATGCTGGCAGAAATGTACCGTCCACCCTTCGAGATTATGACTCGCTTGCCCTGGGATGTGGCTCGCCAAGAAGGTCGCGATAACGAAAAATGGCTCCTTGTCAACATACAAGACCAGTCTATATTCGACTGTCAGCTCCTTAACCGAGACCTATGGAAAGACAAGGGTGTTCAAGACACTGTGAAGGAACATTTCCTTTTCTTGCAATTTTCCAAGGACGACCCCACCGCTGCTCCATACCTCCAGTATTATTTCCAGGGCTCGGATGTCTCCGATAACTTCCCTCATATTGCAATCATCGACCCTCGGACTGGAGAGAAAGTGAAGTCTTGGACTGGTCAGCCAGTCATTAAGGCTCCTGAATTCCTTATGCAACTTCACGAATTTCTCGACCGGTATAGTCTAAACCTCAACGTGCGTAATCCAGTGGCAAAACGCAAATCCGACAAGCCCGAGAAGACGGTGGATGCAATGACGGAAGAGGAAATGCTAGAAATGGCCATGAGAAATAGCCTTGGGGACGGAACGGCTGCTGGTGCCAAGGTAGAGGATCCAGACGACTTGACGCGAGGTACAGGAGACATCAAAGGAAAGGGCCGGGCTACAGATGAAGACAATGATGCAGCTATGGTGGATACCGAGGCTACTGCTGAAGCTGAGGGAAACTCAGCATTTGCCGCGATCCCCAGCGACCAACCACATGTTGAGCCAGCTGCCGATCCAGCTACAACTACTCGCATCCAGTTCCGTCACCCAGCTGGGCGTGTCATCAGGAGATTTTCTTTGTCTGACCCAGTTCAAAGGATCTACGAGTGGTTAAAGAATGAGCCGCCCTTAGAAGATAAGGCAGGAGTGGAGTTCGATTTGAACTCTATCGGAACCAATCTAATAGACCATCTAACTTCAACCATTCAAGAGGCAGGGCTGAAGAATGGAACTGTGAACATAGGGTACCTGGAGGATTAAAAATCCTCACTACGAAGTCTTAGAAGGGAAATCTTTAACACTTATCTATTCTTCCTCTATACCCTACATGCAGTTTCTAGCTTAGCCTTTCTAGAGCATGTTTTGATGAATCGTCATACTATCTGCATAACTAATTGCCGCTAATTGATTCCCTCCGTTTGTCCTGCATTGGCTAGCTTGGTAGCATACAAACGATTGTACCTCTTGCAGGCTTCCAGCCAGTTACCTCTCATATTCTTGATCTGCATAGCTCTCGAGTACTGCCATCTCAACATCCCCACCAAAATCGCAGTGTATTTATCATCTGCGACTGTATACGTAGCCGTGGCGTATTTGTTTACATCCCGCCGATTGCCCTAAGATAAGCCTCACCGCTCGGCAGAACCCCCCGCGTTGATAAACAAAGTTGACAGGGTTGACTTGACTCCGCAGCATCATCCACAGGTTACACATCTAAATTCCTGGCACTCATAGAATCTCCAAGACTCTAGTTGAAACGTCATTAACCACCCTGGAGCTTTTCAACCGAGTCCAGAGCCCTCCATCGATTTTATTGAGAATGTTTCATCACGTTCTCCTCCGCTGATCTCCCGATACCTGTTTCCCTCGATCTGCGCCATCCCTGGTGCTGGAATTCAACATCAGATCTCGCCAGATATCGCCAGATATCGGTGTTTCCAATCGAATTCTGGCCTAGAAGGTGGCCTATGGTACTTGTCTTTCATTCCAGGAGACTTAAGTCATCAGTCGTCGGCGAATTGGACTTGGATTGGTTCGAAGATTGGGCACTCATCTCGACATTCGAGGCACGCATTTGAAACACACATTCTCACCGTTACTTAGCCCTTGATCCATGGTACATCTCCAAGGCATTATCTTCAAGATATTGAATGCTTCAATCCCTCGGGGCCGACAATCGATATTTCTCCCATTCCGGACGATTTATTCCTCTTGGTTTATCCTGGAAGCGCTTGGTTGCGTCCACTTCGTAACACACTTTCTCGGTCGTTAACCCTTCTCAGCGGCAATCGAGGCATACAATTCTTTTTTTTTTGTTTCCCGAAATAATCTCTGAACAACCCACGAGCTTCATATCTGTGTGCCGGCCTCGTCTATCGGTGTTCCAGTTGTACTCCACTATTCGCGTGGGGGGTTTTTTTTTATTCCCCGATTTGTCTTGTCGTGCACAAGACCTATTTGTCAGTTGCCACGATGTCGGCAGCTATAGATCCAGAGAACATCTACACCAAACAGGCATGTATTGGTAAGTCCACCCAATCATGTCTGACGGTCTGATTCTCACTCGCAAACAATAGGAGGTGGCAGCTTTGGTAAGGTGTTTAAAGGGTGTGTATCCTTCACCTCAAACTGTCTAGCACACAACTAATTCGTGGTCAAAACAGCGTCGATAAGCGCACAGGAGAATCTGTTGCGATTAAGATCATTGATGTCGAGAATGCCGAGGACGAGGTTGATGATATCATCAAAGAGATTGCTATCCTTTCCGAACTCAAGTCGCCGTATGTGACTAAATACCATGGATCGTATCTGAAAGGGTCTCATTTGTGGATTATCATGGAGTTCTGCTCGGGTGGGAGCTGCCATGGTTTGTTGCGCCCAGGAGTTATCAATGAGGAGTACATCGCGATCATCCTGCGTGAACTTCTGAAAGGCTTGGACTATCTTCATGGGGACCATAAGTTGCACCGAGATATCAAAGGTTGACAGTTTCCCTGGTTTTTCTGAAAACAGATGTGCTAACAAGCGCGTAGCTGCAAATGTGCTGCTGAGTGCCAGTGGTCAAGTGAAATTGGCTGATTTTGGTGTCTCAGGCCAGCTGACCGCCACCATAAGTAAGAAAAACACGTTCGTCGGCACACCATTTTGGATGGCGCCGGAAGTCATCAAGCAGTCAGGTTATGACTACAAGGCGGACATATGGTCATTAGGTATCACGGCAATTGAGCTGGCATGTGGTGATCCGCCATACGCAGACATCCATCCGATGAAGGTCTTGTTTTTGATCCCGAAGAATCCACCTCCGCTGTTGGATGGAAACTTCAGCAAGAGCTTCAAGCAATTTGTCGAGTTATGTTTACGTCGCGACCCAAAAGAACGACCAAGTGCAAAGGAGTTGCTTGAACATCCATTCATCAAACGTGCGAAAAGGACGACATATCTGACCGAATTAATTGAACGTGCGGAGCGTTGGCAGGCAACTCATCCCGGTGGTGAAGATGACGAGGACTGGGACGAGCCTCCTGGAGCTGTCGAAGAGAAAGTTGAAGAGCATGAAGATTTATGGGACTTTGGTACTGTTCGCCCGGCCGGTAAACCAATTGGCGGCCCATTGCGGCCATTAAACGAGTCTGTGTCCAATATGAATATTCAGGAAAAGGAAGAATGGGATTTGGACGATAAGGAAACTAAAAAGCCAGTTCCACAAGGAGACATACGAAACAACCCTACATCTTCTTCGGTGGCGTATTCACTCCCAGACCTTCCCACTCCTTCACCAACGGAAGCCTCCCAAGCACCTGTCCACACCCCCCTTTCTCAACCATCTGTTCCATCTTCAGCATCTTCAAAACAACAAACTCCTTCAAAAATGAGCAACCCTGGCCGCTCTGGTAACCAGCCATCTCAAGGAAATTTGGCTGGTCAGCGTCCTCTGCCACCACTCAATCAGGGTCCTCATCAGCATTCTAACGTGAGTTCGAAAATCCCCGAGAAAAAATTCTACCAAGGGCTCAGCCCAAAGAAAATTATTCATCCTAACGTCAAGATCGCTCATGCGATCGATCAGTCTACCCCTATGAATCATCGCCCTGCTCCCGGGGCGTATGGTCATGGAGGTGAGCAAGGGTATCATGCCCTCAACCCCGCGAACCCGCATTTCGTCCCTGCGGTTTATGGTCATGGTGGCTATCAGCAGCCTCGTCGCTCTACAGTATTCTATACGGTCCTCCTTCCAGCTCTCATGGCTACTCTTGAACGACGTGGCCAACAGCTCGGCAATCGGCCCAGCCAGGAGCAATCGCGCGCGCAGACGGAAATTACAAACCAAGTTGCTATCATCGCTTCAGCCTTCGAGCGCATTCACAATGCGGAAGATGCCTACCCTGTTCACCCGGGTGATGGAAACGACAATTTTCTGGCTGCTTTCTTGGATGAAGCACTCTTCCTTCACCAATCTGAGCAGTAAATCTGCTCTGGCGAAATCCATGTAGAGACAAGGTCTCTACCGTTACTATCAGGCTAGCTAGATCTCTTTGCTGTGTTGTTTTCTTCTGATTTCGTCTTCCCGCACTTTAAAAGGTTGAAAGCTGGGGATTCAGATAATCAATCGCTATGCCAATAACGTTCTGAAAATGATTCCTTTCGTTACCATCGAATTGGCTAGATCTCTTCTGTGTTTCTTTTCTTCTCATTTTGTCTTCCCGCGCCTTAAAAGGTTGAAAGCTGGGAATTTAGATGATCAATAGCTATGCCAATAAAGTTCTGAAAATTGCATCATCAAAGTCATTATTTTGAAATTCATTTTAGATCTTATGGTTAGCTATCCAATTATTTACACGATGGTTGGGAGTTTAAACGTCCTATAATGTGGTGTCAAGGGCAGCCTATGGCAAGGTAAATAGACATCTGCAATGAGCTGGGTCGGGGGGCCGGAGACCAAGGCCCGACCCAGCCTACGGGCCTGCGAGGCCCCCAATATAGCCTATTTCTTGCATAAACATACTGCGTCATAGATTTATCATACTGTAGAACTCTGCATTATTTGCACTACTTGTAGCACATTTGCGGGTTGGGGCACGTTGGGCTATGGGGCTGGCGTGCGAAGGTCTAATTGTTCCTTGCCATAGGCTGACCTACTATCACATCACCCGCTAGGACTTTTAAACTGCCACTCATCGAGTATGTTCTTGGACAACTAATATTCAGCATCAATATTCTGACGAATTTGTACCTTCTTCCCGCGTCATTTAGACAGAACACTTCATGGACATTTGGCCTTCCGCCTCTACTATTTTATGGGAAGCCCTAATTTTAGTCCCAATGCCGCCCGTATGGTCTTACTCCATATCAATAACGCGTTTCTTGACACTTCGTTAGTACTCTAGGTGAAAAATCTATTCAAAAAACGGCCTCTTCAAGCCTTGACTATTCATAAACACTAGTAGTATGATTTGTAACTTGGATTGTAACCTGAATTGCGACATCTCCGGGGGTATCCGATGGCTCACCGGGAAAATTCGTAACTCCAGTAACTCCTTACCTAGGTACGTACAATAACATGTCAAGACCAAGAGAGAGAAAGAGCAAATTATCCAACATATATTCCATCATGAAGCCCAACATGCATAGAAAGAAGACATCCGTAAGCTCCAGGCATCCACATAAAAACCCTTATTAACCACCCAGCCTAAACAACCAATCCGTTCCCAGCGTAAGAAAGAGCAAATTATCAGCCACATATTCCATCATGAAGCCTAGCGTGCATAGAAAGAAGACATCCGTAAGCTCCAGGTATTCACATAA